>JAJHIY020000443.1:2990000-3230000 GCA_022114975.2 Lampris megalopsis
TATTTACCACCCTTCGGGTGATTCTTTTCTGCACATTATTTAAGAGTGAGACGAGTAGGAGTCAGTAGGAGCAAGACAGAATACATATGAGGGAATGGGAGGGAGGACAGTGGAATGGTGAGGATGCAAGGAGTAGAGGTGATGAAGGTGTTTGAGTTTAAATACTTGGAGTCGGCTGTCCAAAGTAACGGGGAGTGCAGAAGAGAGGTGAAGAAGAGAGTGCAGGCAGGGTGGAGTGGGTGGAGAAGACTGTCAGGAGTGATTTGTGACAGAAGGGTACCAGCAAGAGTTAAAGGGGAGGTTTACAAGATGGTGGTGAGACCAGTTATACTGGTGGTGAGACCAGTTATATGGTTTGGAGACAGTGGCACCGATGAAAAGACAGGAGGCGGAGCTGGAGGTGGCAGAGTTGAAGATGCTAAGATTTTCATTGGGAGTGATGAAGAAGGACAGGATAAGGAATGAGTATAGTATTAGAGGGACAGCTCAGGTTGGATGGTTTGGAGAAAAAGCAAGAGAGGCAAGATTGAGATGGTTTGGACATGTGTGGAGGAGAGATGATGGGTATATTGGGAGAAGGATGCTGAATATGGAGCTGACAGGGAAGAGGAGAAGAGGAAGGCCAAAGAGGAGGCTTATGGATGTGGTGAGGGAGGACATGCAGGTGGCTGGTGTGACAGAGGAAGATGCAGAGGACAGGAAGAGATGGAAACGGATGATCAGCTGTGGCGACCCGTAACAGGAGCAGCCGAAAGTAGTGGTAGTAGTAGTAGTAGTAGTAGTAGTAGTAGTAGTAGTAGTAGTAGTAGTAGTAGTAATTAAGAGTGAGTTGAATGGAGCTGCAAAACCAATGGCAGTGTAAAGCGCCGGCATCTCTACACTGCATTAAAAGCTTAGTAATGAATAGTTGTAATGCACTCGATATAACCTAGAATCCCACTTAGAAAAACAAGAGATTTCTTCATGCACTTAAGAAGCATCACTGATGAGTGTCCAGGTGGCGTAGTGGTTTATTCCGTTGCCTACCAACATGGGGATCGCTGGTTCGAATCCCCGTGTTACCTCCGGCTTGGTTGGGCGTCCCTACAGACAAAATTGGCTGTGTCTGCGGGTAGGAAGCCGCAGACACAGAGGAAGATGCAGAGGACAGGAAGAGAAGAAAACGGATGATCTGCTGAGGAGACCCCTAACGGGAGCAGTTGAAAGTAGTAGTATTAGTAATAGCAGCAGTAGTAGCAGCAGCAGTAGTAGTAGTAGTAGTAGTAGTAGTAGAGTAGTATTAGACTGAAGTAGTAAGATGGACGGTAAATCATAGGCTAGGCTACATGTTCAGTTAAAACTACTGTAACTTGTGGTTACAAAACAACTTCACTGACAGGCTACTTGTTATTATTTAAGCCATGCTGATGGCATGTTACAATATAGGTCTGTGCCTACTGAAATATGTGTTACAATACAAGTCTGTGCCTAGCCTACTGAAATATGTGTTACAATACAAGTATGTGCCTACTGAAATATTTGTTACAACATAAGTCGGTGCCTACTGAAATATGTGTTACAATATAATGTACCTACTGAAATATGTGCCACAATATAAGTCTGTGCCTACTGAAATATGTGTTACAATATAAGTCTGTGCCTACTGAAATATGTTTTACAATATAAGTCTGTGCCTACTGAAATATGTGTTACAATACAAGTCTGTGCCTACTGAAACGTGTTACAATATACAGTGGGGAAAATAATTATTTGAGCCCCTGCTGATTTTGTAAGTTTGCCCACTTACAAAGACTGCAACAGTCTATAATTTTAAGCGTAGGTTCACTTTAACAGTGAGAGACATAATATGACCAAAAAAAGTGGAATAAGACATTGTATGAATTTTATGAATTTATTTGCATATTTTTGGTCCAAAATAAATATTTGAACCCCTGGACGAACATTATGTTAATATTTAGTAGAAAAGCCATTATTGGCCAGCACAGATGTCAAACGGTTTTTATAGTTTCTGACAAGGTTTGTGCACATTTCAGCAGGGATGTTGGCCCACTCCTCCCTGCAGACAGCCTCCAAATCGTTCAGGTTTCGAGGCTGTCGCCTGGCAACCCGAATTTTAAGCTCCCTCCAAAGATTTTCGATTGGATTCAGGTCTGGAGACTGGCTAGGCCATTCCAGAACCTTGATGTGCTTCTTCTTCTTGCTTTGGCCGTGTGCTTTGGGTCTTTGTCGTGTTGGAACACCCATCCACGACCCATCTTCAGCGCTCTCACTGAGGGAAGGAGGTGTTGGTCCAGAATTCCACGGTACATGGCCCCGTCCATCCTCCCCTCAATGCGATGGAGTTGTCCTGTCCCCTTGGCTGAAAAGCACCCCCAAAGAATGATGTTGCCACCCCCATGCTTGACGGTGGGGATGGTGTTCTTTGGGTTGTACTCTGTGTTCTTCACCCTCCAAACACGGCGAGTTGAGTTGAGCCCGAAAAGTTCTATTTTGGTCTCATCCGACCACATCACCTTCTTCCAGGCCTCTTCTGAGTCGTCTAGGTGTTCATTGGCGAACTGCAGACGGGCCTGTACATGTGCCTTCTTGAGCAGTGGGACCTTGCGTGCACTGCAGGATTTTAATCCATGACGGCGTAGTGTGTTACTAACCGTTTGCTTTGTAACTGTGGTCCCAGATGCCTTCAGGTCATTAACCAGTTCCCCCCTTGTGGTTCTGGGATGATTCCTCACCGTTCGCATGATCAGGGACACCCCACGAGGCGAGATCTTGCGTGGAGCCCCAGACCGAGGGAGGTTGGCGGTGGTGTGGTGTTCCTTCCATTTCCTGATAACTGCACCGACAGTTGTTACTTTCTCTCAAAGATGCTTTCCAATTCTCTTGTAGCCCATCCCGGCCTTGTGCAGGTCTACACTCTTGTCCCTGGTGTCCTTAGACAGCAATTTGGTCTTGCCCATGGTGGAGATGTCGAAATCTGATTGATTGGGTGTGGACAGGTGTCTTTTATACAGGTAACAAGGTGATGCAGGTGTATTTTATGTGGGTAATTAGTTGGGATTGGGGGTGCATCTTAAAGAAAAACTAACTGGTTTGTGGGAGCCAGAATACTTGCTGTTTGGTGGGGGATCAGATACTTATTTTTCTAAATGAGGTGGTTATTAATTTTTATAAATTCATATGATGTGATTTTCTGGAATTTTCTTTTGGATTCTGTCTCTCCCTGTTAAAATGTACATATGATTAAAATTATAGACTGTTGCATTCTTTGTAAGTGGGCAAACCTACAAAATCAGCAACGGGTCAAATATTTATTTTCCCCACTGTAAGTCTGTGCCTACTGAAATATGTTTTACAATATAAGTCTGTGTCTACTGAAATATGTGTTACAATACAAGTCTGTGCCTACTGAAATGTGTTACAATATAAGTCTGTGCCTACTGAAATATGTGTTACAATATAAGTCTGTGCCTACTGAAACGTGTTACAATATACATCTGTGCCTACTGAAATATGTGTTGCAATATAAGTCTGTGCCTACTGAAATATGTGTCACAATATAAGTCTGTGCCTACTGAAATATGTGTTACAATATTAAGTCTGTGCCTACTGAAACGTGTTACAATATAAGTCTGTGCCTACTGAAACGTGTTACAATATAAGTCTGTGCCTACTGAAACGTGTTACAATATAAGTCTGTGCCTACTGAAATATGTTTTACAATATAAGTCTGTCTACTGAAACGTGTTACAATACAAGTCTGTGCCTACTGAAATGTGTTACAATATAAGTCTGTGCCTACTGAAATATGTGTTACAATATAAGTCTGTGCCTACTGAAACTTGTCTTACAATCCAAGTCTGTGCCTACTGAAATATGTGTTACAATATAAGTGTGTGCCTACTGAAACGTGTTACAATATACGTCTGTGCCTACTGAAATATGTGTTACAATATAAGTCTGTGCCTACTGAAACGTGTTACAATATACGTCTGTGCCTACTGAAATATGTGTCACAATATAAGTCTGTGCCTACTGAAATATGTTCTACAATATAAGTCTGTTCCTACTGAAATATGTTTTACAATATACGTCTGTGTCTACTGAAATATGTGTTACAATACAAGTCTGTGCCTACTGAAATGTGTTACAATATAAGTCTGTGCCTACTGAAATATGTGTTACAATATAAGTCTGTGCCTACTGAAACGTGTTACAATATACATCTGTGCCTACTGAAATATGTGTCACAATATACGTCTGTGTCTACTGAAATATGTGTCACAATATAAGTCTGTGCCTACTGAAATATGTGTTACAATATAAGTCTGTGACTACTGAAACGTGTTACAATATAAGTCTGTGCCTACGGAAACTTGTTACAATATAAGTCTGTGCCTACTGAAATATGTGTTACAATATAAGTCTGTGCCTACTGAAATATGTTCTGGAATATACATCTGTGCCTACTGAAACGTGTCACAATATAAGTATGTGCCTACTGAAATATGTGTTACAACATAAGTCTGTGCCTACTGAAACATGTGTTACAATCCAAGTCTGTGCCTACTGAAATATGTGTTGCAATATAAGTCTGTGCTTAGCCTACTGAAACATGTGTTACAATATAAGTCTGTGCCTACTGAAACGTGTTACAATATAAGTCTGTGCCTACTGAAACATGTGTTACAATATAAGTCTGTGCCAACTGAAACGTGTTACAATATAAGTCTGTGCCTACTCAAACGTGTTAAAATATAAGTCTGTGCCTACTGAAACGTGTTACAATATAAGTCTGTGCCTACTGAAATATGTGTCACAATATAAGTCTGTGCCTACTCAAATATGTGTTACAATATAAGTCTGTGCCTACTGAAACGTGTTGCAATATAAGTCTGTGCCTACTGAAACGTCTTACAATATAAGTCTGTGCCTACTGAAACGTGTTACAATATAAATCTGTGCCTACTGAAATATGTGTTACAATATAAGTCTGTTCCTACTGAAACGTGTTACAATATAAGTCTGTGCCTACTGAAATATGTGTTACAATATAAGTCTGTGCCTACTGAAACATGTTACAATATAAGTATGTGCCTATTGAAACGTGTTACAATATAAGTCTGTGCCTAATGAAATATGTGCTACAATATAAGTCTGTGCCTACTGAAACATGTTACAATATAAGTCTGTGCCTATTGAAACGTGTTACAATATAAGTCTGTGCCTATTGAAACGTGTTACAATATAAGTCTGTGCCTACTGAAATATGTGTTACAATATAAGTCTGTGCCTACTGAAACATGTTACAATATAAGTCTGTGCCTATTGAAACGTGTTACAATATAAGTCTGTGCCTATTGAAACGTGTTACAATATAAGTCTGTGCCTACTGAAATATGTGTTACAATATAAGTCTGTGCCTACTGAAACATGTTACAATATAAGTCTGTGCCTATTGAAACGTGTTACAATATAAGTCTGTGCCTAATGAAATATGTGTCACAATATAAGTCTGTGCCTACTGAAATATGTGTTACACTATAAGTCTGTGACTACTGAAACGTGTTACAATATAAGTCTGTGCCTACGGAAACTTGTTACAATATAAGTCTGTGCCTACTGAAATATGTGTTACAATATAAGTCTGTGCCTACTGAAATATGTTCTGGAATATAAATCTGTGCCTACTGAAACGTGTCACAATATAAGTATGTGCCTACTGAAATATGTGTTACAATATAAGTCTGTGCCTACTGAAACATGTGTTACAATCCAAGTCTGTGCCTACTGAAATATGTGTTGCAATATAAGTCTGTGCTTAGCCTACTGAAACATGTGTTACAATATAAGTCTGTGCCTACTGAAACGTGTTACAATATAAGTCTGTGCCTACTGAAACATGTGTTGCAATATAAGTCTGTGCCAACTGAAACGTGTTACAATATAAGTCTGTGCCTACTCAAACGTGTTAAAATATAAGTCTGTGCCTACTGAAACGTGTTACAATATAAGTCTGTGCCTACTGAAATATGTGTCACAATATAAGTCTGTGCCTACTCAAATATGTGTTACAATATAAGTCTGTGCCTACTGAAACGTGTTGCAATATAAGTCTGTGCATACTGAAATATGTGTCACAATATACGTTTGTGCCAACTGAAATATGTGTTACAATATAAGTCTGTGCCTACTGAAACGTGTTACAATATAAGTCTGTGCCTACTGAAACGTGTTACAATATAAGTCTGTGCCTACTGAAATATGTGTTACAATATAAGTCTGTTCCTACTGAAACGTGTTACAATATAAGTCTGTGCCTACTGAAATATGTGTTACAATATAAGTCTGTGCCTACTGAAATATGTGTTACAATATAAGTCTGTGCCTACTGAAACGTGTTACAATATAAGTCTGTGCCTATTGAAACGTGTTACAATATAAGTCTGTGCCTAATGAAATATGTGTTACAATATAAGTCTGTGCCTACTGAAACTTGTCTTACAATCCAAGTCTGTGACTACTGAAATATGTGTTGCAATATAAGTCTGTGCCTAGCCTACTGAAATATGTGTTACAATATAAGTCTGTGCCTACTTAAACATGTGTTACAATATAAGTCTGTGCCTACTGAAACGTGTTGCAATATAAGTCTGTGCCTACTGAAATATGTGTTACAATACAAGTCTGTGCCTACTGAAATGTGTTACAATATAAGTCTGTGCCTACTGAAATATGTGTTACAATATAAGTCTGTGCCTACTGAAACGTGTTACAATATACATCTGTGCCTACTGAAATATGTGTCACAATATAAGTCTGTGTCTACTGAAATATGTGTCACAATATAAGTCTGTGCCTACTGAAATATGTGTTACAATATAAGTCTGTGACTACTGAAACATGTTACAATATACATCTGTGCCTACTGAAATATGTGTCACAATATAAGTCTGTGCCTACTGAAATATGTTCTACAATATAAGTCTGTGCCTACTGAAATATGTTTTACAATATAAGTCTGTGTCTACTGAAATATGTGTTACAATATAAGTCTGTGCCTACTGAAATATGTGTTACAATATAAGTCTGTGCCTACTGAAACGTGTTACAATATACATCTGTGCCTACTGAAATATGTGTCACAATATAAGTCTGTGTCTACTGAAATATGTGTCACAATATAAGTCTGTGCCTACTGAAATATGTGTTACAATATAAGTCTGTGACTACTGAAACGTGTTAAAATATAAGTCTGTGCCTACGGAAACTTGTTACAATATAAGTCTGTGCCTACTTAAATATATTCTGGAATATACATCTGTGCCTACTGAAACGTGTCACAATATAAGTATGTGCCTACTGAAATATGTGTTACAATATAAGTCTGTGCCTACTGAAATATGTGTTACAATATAAGGCTGTGCCTACTGAAACGTGTTACAATATACGTCTGTGCCTACTGAAATATTTGTCACAATATAAGTCTGTGCCTACTGAAACGTGTTACAATATAAGTCTGTGCCTACTGAAATATGTGTCACAATATAAGTCTGTGCCTACTCAAATATGTGTTACAATATAAGTCTGTGCCTACTGAGACGTGTTACAATATAAGTCTGTGCCTACTGAAACGTGTTACAATATAAGTCTGTGCCTACTGAAATATGTGTTACAATATAAGTCTGTGCCTACTGAAACGTGTTACAATATAAGTCTGTGCCTACTGAAACGTGTTACAATATAAGTCTGTGCCTACTGAAATATGTGTTACAATATAAGTCTGTGCCTACTGAAACGTGTTACAATATAAGTCTGTGCCTACTGAAATATGTGTCACAATATAAGTCTGTGCCTACTCAAATATGTGTTACAATATAAGTCTGTGCCTACTGAGACGTGTTACAATATAAGTCTGTGCCTACTGAAACGTGTTACAATATAAGTCTGTGCCTACTGAAATATGTGTTACAATATAAGTCTCTGCCTACTGAAACTTGTGTTACAATATAAGTCTGTGCCTACTGAAACGTGTTGCAATATAAGTCTGTGCCTACTGAAATATGTGTTACAATATAAGTCTGTGCCCACTGAAACGTGACACAATATACGTCAGTGCCTACCGAAATATGTGTTACAATATAAGTCTGTGCCTACTGAAACGTGTTACAATATACGTCTATGCCTACTGAAATATTTGTCACAATATAAGTCTGTGCCTACTGAAACGTGTTACAATATAAGTCTGTGCCTACTGAAATATGTGTCACAATATAAGTCTGTGCCTACTCAAATATGTGTTACAATATAAGTCTGTGCCTACTGAAACGTGTTGCAATATAAGTCTGTGCCTACTGAAACGTGTTACAATATAAGTCTGTGCCTACTGAAATATGTGTCACAATATAAGTCTGTGCCTACTCAAATATGTGTTACAATCCAAGTCTGTGCCTACTGAAATATGTGATGCAATATAAGTCTGTGCTTAGCCTACTGAAACATGTGTTACAATATAAGTCTGTGCCTACTGAAACGTGTTGCAATATAAGTCTGTGCCTATTGAAACGTGTTACAATATAAGTCTGTGCCTATTGAAACGTGTTACAATATAAGTCTGTGCCTACTGAAATATGTGTTACAATATAAGTCTGTGCCTACTGAAACATGTTACAATATAAGTCTGTGCCTATTGAAACGTGTTACAATATAAGTCTGTGCCTAATGAAATATGTGTCACAATATAAGTCTGTGCCTACTGAAATATGTGTTACAATATAAGTCTGTGACTACTGAAACGTGTTACAATATAAGTCTGTGCCTACGGAAACTTGTTACAATATAAGTCTGTGCCTACTGAAATATGTGTTACAATATAAGTCTGTGCCTACTGAAATATGTTCTGGAATATAAATCTGTGCCTACTGAAACGTGTCACAATATAAGTATGTGCCTACTGAAATATGTGTTACAATATAAGTCTGTGCCTACTGAAACATGTGTTACAATCCAAGTCTGTGCCTACTGAAATATGTGTTGCAATATAAGTCTGTGCTTAGCCTACTGAAACATGTGTTACAATATAAGTCTGTGCCTACTGAAACGTGTTACAATATAAGTCTGTGCCTACTGAAACATGTGTTACAATATAAGTCTGTGCCAACTGAAACGTGTTACAATATAAGTCTGTGCCTACTCAAACGTGTTAAAATATAAGTCTGTGCCTACTGAAACGTGTTACAATATAAGTCTGTGCCTACTGAAATATGTGTCACAATATAAGTCTGTGCCTACTCAAATATGTGTTACAATATAAGTCTGTGCCTACTGAAACGTGTTGCAATATAAGTCTGTGCATACTGAAATATGTGTCACAATATACGTTTGTGCCAACTGAAATATGTGTTACAATATAAGTCTGTGCCTACTGAAACGTGTTACAATATAAGTCTGTGCCTACTGAAACGTGTTACAATATAAGTCTGTGCCTACTGAAATATGTGTTACAATATAAGTCTGTTCCTACTGAAACGTGTTACAATATAAGTCTGTGCCTACTGAAATATGTGTTACAATATAAGTCTGTGCCTACTGAAATATGTGTTACAATATAAGTCTGTGCCTACTGAAACGTGTTACAATATAAGTCTGTGCCTATTGAAACGTGTTACAATATAAGTCTGTGCCTAATGAAATATGTGTTACAATATAAGTCTGTGCCTACTGAAACTTGTCTTACAATCCAAGTCTGTGACTACTGAAATATGTGTTGCAATATAAGTCTGTGCCTAGCCTACTGAAATATGTGTTACAATATAAGTCTGTGCCTACTTAAACATGTGTTACAATATAAGTCTGTGCCTACTGAAACGTGTTGCAATATAAGTCTGTGCCTACTGAAATATGTGTTACAATACAAGTCTGTGCCTACTGAAATGTGTTACAATATAAGTCTGTGCCTACTGAAATATGTGTTACAATATAAGTCTGTGCCTACTGAAACGTGTTACAATATACATCTGTGCCTACTGAAATATGTGTCACAATATAAGTCTGTGTCTACTGAAATATGTGTCACAATATAAGTCTGTGCCTACTGAAATATGTGTTACAATATAAGTCTGTGACTACTGAAACATGTTACAATATACATCTGTGCCTACTGAAATATGTGTCACAATATAAGTCTGTGCCTACTGAAATTTGTTCTACAATATAAGTCTGTGCCTACTGAAATATGTTTTACAATATAAGTCTGTGTCTACTGAAATATGTGTTACAATATAAGTCTGTGCCTACTGAAATATGTTACAATATAAGTCTGTGCCTACTGAAACGTGTTACAATATACATCTGTGCCTACTGAAATATGTGTCACAATATAAGTCTGTGTCTACTGAAATATGTGTCACAATATAAGTCTGTGCCTACTGAAATATGTGTTACAATATAAGTCTGTGACTACTGAAACGTGTTAAAATATAAGTCTGTGCCTACGGAAACTTGTTACAATATAAGTCTGTGCCTACTTAAATATATTCTGGAATATACATCTGTGCCTACTGAAACGTGTCACAATATAAGTATGTGCCTACTGAAATATGTGTTACAATATAAGTCTGTGCCTACTGAAACGTGTTACAATATACGTTTGTGCCTACTGAAATATGTATCACAATATAAGTCTGTGCCTACTGAAATATGTTCTACAATATAAGTCTGTCCCTACTGTAATATGTTTTACAATATAAGTCTATGTCTACTGAAATATGTGTTACAATACAAGTCCGTGTCTACTGAAATGTGTTACAATATAAGTCTGTGCCTACTGAAATATGTGTTACAATATAAGTCTGTGCCTACTGAAACGTGTTACAATATAGATCTGTGCCTACTGAAATATGTGTCACAATATAAGTCTGTGCCTACTGAAACGTGTTAAAATATAAGTGTGTGCCTACTGAAACGTGTTACAATATAAGTCTGTGCCTACTGAAATATGTGTTACAATATAAGTCTGTGCCTACTGAAACGTGTTACAATATAAGTCTGTGCCTACTGAAATATGTGTCACAATATAAGTCTGTGCCTACTCAAATATGTGTTACAATATAAGTCTGTGCCTACTGAGACGTGTTACAATATAAGTCTGTGCCTACTGAAACGTGTTACAATATAAGTCTGTGCCTACTGAAATATGTGTTACAATATAAGTCTCTGCCTACTGAAACTTGTGTTACAATATAAGTCTGTGCCTACTGAAACGTGTTGCAATATAAGTCTGTGCCTACTGAAATATGTGTTACAATATAAGTCTGTGCCCACTGAAACGTGACACAATATACGTCAGTGCCTACCGAAATATGTGTTACAATATAAGTCTGTGCCTACTGAAACGTGTTACAATATACGTCTATGCCTACTGAAATATTTGTCACAATATAAGTCTGTGCCTACTGAAACGTGTTACAATATAAGTCTGTGCCTACTGAAATATGTGTCACAATATAAGTCTGTGCCTACTCAAATATGTGTTACAATATAAGTCTGTGCCTACTGAAACGTGTTGCAATATAAGTCTGTGCCTACTGAAACGTGTTACAATATAAGTCTGTGCCTACTGAAATATGTGTCACAATATAAGTCTGTGCCTACTCAAATATGTGTTACAATATAAGTCTGTGCCTACTGAGACGTGTTACAATATAAGTCTGTGCCTACTGAAACGTGTTACAATATAAGTCTGTGCCTACTGAAATATGTGTTACAATATAAGTCTCTGCCTACTGAAACTTGTGTTACAATATAAGTCTGTGCCTACTGAAACGTGTTGCAATATAAGTCTGTGCCTACTGAAATATGTGTTACAATATAAGTCTGTGCCCACTGAAACGTGACACAATATACGTCAGTGCCTACCGAAATATGTGTTACAATATAAGTCTGTGCCTACTGAAACGTGTTACAATATACGTCTATGCCTACTGAAATATTTGTCACAATATAAGTCTGTGCCTACTGAAACGTGTTACAATATAAGTCTGTGCCTACTGAAATATGTGTCACAATATAAGTCTGTGCCTACTCAAATATGTGTTACAATATAAGTCTGTGCCTACTGAAACGTGTTGCAATATAAGTCTGTGCCTACTGAAACGTGTTACAATATAAGTCTGTGCCTACTGAAATATGTGTCACAATATAAGTCTGTGCCTACTCAAATATGTGTTACAATATAAGTCTGTGCCTACTGAGACGTGTTACAATATAAGTCTGTGCCTACTGAAACGTGTTACAATATAAGTCTGTGCCTACTGAAATATGTGTTACAATATAAGTCTGTGCCTACTGAAATATGTGTTACAATATAAGTCTGTGCCTACTGAAACGTGTTACAATATACATCTGTGCCTACTGAAATATGTGTCACAATATAAGTCTGTGTCTACTGAAATATGTGTCACAATATAAGTCTGTGCCTACTGAAATATGTGTTACAATATAAGTCTGTGACTACTGAAACATGTTACAATATACATCTGTGCCTACTGAAATATGTGTCACAATATAAGTCTGTGCCTACTGAAATATGTTCTACAATATAAGTCTGTGCCTACTGAAATATGTTTTACAATATAAGTCTGTGTCTACTGAAATATGTGTTACAATACAAGTCTGTGCCTACTGAAATGTGTTACAATATAAGTCTGTGCCTACTGAAATGTGTTACAATATAAGTATGTGCCTACTGAAATATGTGTTACAATATAAGTCTGTGCCTACTGAAACGTGTTACAATATACATCTGTGCCTACTGAAATATGTGTCACAATATAAGTCTGTGCCTACTGAAATATGTGTTGCAATATAAGTCTGTGCTTAGCCTACTGAAACATGTGTTACAATATAAGTCTGTGCCTACTGAAACGTGTTACAATATAAGTCTGTGCCTACTGAAACATGTGTTACAATATAAGTCTGTGCCAACTGAAACGTGTTACAATATAAGTCTGTGCCTACTCAAACGTGTTAAAATATAAGTCTGTGCCTACTGAAACGTGTTACAATATAAGTCTGTGCCTACTGAAATATGTGTCACAATATAAGTCTGTGCCTACTCAAATATGTGTTACAATATAAGTCTGTGCCTACTGAAACGTGTTGCAATATAAGTCTGTGCATACTGAAATATGTGTCACAATATACGTTTGTGCCAACTGAAATATGTGTTACAATATAAGTCTGTGCCTACTGAAACGTGTTACAATTTAAGTCTGTGCCTACTGAAACGTGTTACAATATAAGTCTGTGCCTACTGAAATATGTGTTACAATATAAGTCTGTTCCTACTGAAACGTGTTACAATATAAGTCTGTGCCTACTGAAATATGTGTTACAATATAAGTCTGTGCCTACTGAAATATGTGTTACAATATAAGTCTGTGCCTACTGAAACGTGTTACAATATAAGTCTGTGCCTATTGAAACGTGTTACAATATAAGTCTGTGCCTAATGAAATATGTGTTACAATATAAGTCTGTGCCTACTGAAACTTGTCTTACAATCCAAGTCTGTGACTACTGAAATATGTGTTGCAATATAAGTCTGTGCCTAGCCTACTGAAATATGTGTTACAATATAAGTCTGTGCCTACTTAAACATGTGTTACAATATAAGTCTGTGCCTACTGAAACGTGTTGCAATAAAAGTCTGTGCCTACTGAAATATGTGTTACAATACAAGTCTGTGCCTACTGAAATGTGTTACAATATAAGTCTGTGCCTACTGAAATATGTGTTACAATATAAGTCTGTGCCTACTGAAACGTGTTACAATATACATCTGTGCCTACTGAAATATGTGTCACAATATAAGTCTGTGTCTACTGAAATATGTGTCACAATATAAGTCTGTGCCTACTGAAATATGTGTTACAATATAAGTCTGTGACTACTGAAACATGTTACAATATACATCTGTGCCTACTGAAATATGTGTCACAATATAAGTCTGTGCCTACTGAAATATGTTCTACAATATAAGTCTGTGCCTACTGAAATATGTTTTACAATATAAGTCTGTGTCTACTGAAATATGTGTTACAATATAAGTCTGTGCCTACTGAAATATGTGTTACAATATAAGTCTGTGCCTATTGAAACGTGTTACAATATACATCTGTGCCTACTGAAATATGTGTCACAATATAAGTCTGTGTCTACTGAAATATGTGTCACAATATAAGTCTGTGCCTACTGAAATATGTGTTACAATATAAGTCTGTGACTACTGAAACGTGTTAAAATATAAGTCTGTGCCTACGGAAACTTGTTACAATATAAGTCTGTGCCTACTTAAATATATTCTGGAATATACATCTGTGCCTACTGAAACGTGTCACAATATAAGTATGTGCCTACTGAAATATGTGTTACAATATAAGTCTGTGCCTACTGAAATATGTGTTACAATATAAGGCTGTGCCTACTGAAACGTGTTACAATATACGTCTGTGCCTACTGAAATATTTGTCACAATATAAGTCTGTGCCTACTGAAACGTGTTACAATATAAGTCTGTGCCTACTGAAATATGTGTCACAATATAAGTCTGTGCCTACTCAAATATGTGTTACAATATAAGTCTGTGCCTACTGATACGTGTTACAATATAAGTCTGTGCCTACTGAAACGTGTTACAATATAAGTCTGTGCCTACTGAAATATGTGTTACAATATAAGTCTGTGCCTACTGAAACGTGTTAAAATATAAGTGTGTGCCTACTGAAACGTGTTACAATATAAGTCTGTGCCTACTGAAATATGTGTTACAATATAAGTCTGTGCCTAATGAAACGTGTTACAATATAAGTCTGTGCCTACTGAAATATGTGTCACAATATAAGTCTGTGCCTACTCAAATATGTGTTACAATATAAGTCTGTGCCTACTGAGACGTGTTACAATATAAGTCTGTGCCTACTGAAACGTGTTACAATATAAGTCTGTGCCTACTGAAATATGTGTTACAATATAAGTCTCTGCCTACTGAAACTTGTGTTACAATATAAGTCTGTGCCTACTGAAACGTGTTGCAATATAAGTCTGTGCCTACTGAAATATGTGTTACAATATAAGTCTGTGCCCACTGAAACGTGACACAATATACGTCAGTGCCTACCGAAATATGTGTTACAATATAAGTCTGTGCCTACTGAAACGTGTTACAATATACGTCTATGCCTACTGAAATATTTGTCACAATATAAGTCTGTGCCTACTGAAACGTGTTACAATATAAGTCTGTGCCTACTGAAATATGTGTCACAATATAAGTCTGTGCCTACTGAAATATGTGTTACAATATAAGTCTGTGCCTACTGAAACGTGTTGCAATATAAGTCTGTGCCTACTGAAACGTGTTACAATATAAGTCTGTGCCTACTGAAATATGTGTCACAATATAAGTCTGTGCCTACTCAAATATGTGTTACAATATAAGTCTGTGCCTACTGAGACGTGTTACAATATAAGTCTGTGCCTACTGAAACGTGTTACAATATAAGTCTGTGCCTACTGAAATATGTGTTACAATATAAGTCTGTGCCTACTGAAATATGTGTTACAATATAAGTCTGTGCCTACTGAAACGTGTTACAATATACATCTGTGCCTACTGAAATATGTGTCACAATATAAGTCTGTGTCTACTGAAATATGTGTCACAATATAAGTCTGTGCCTACTGAAATATGTGTTACAATATAAGTCTGTGACTACTGAAACATGTTACAATATACATCTGTGCCTACTGAAATATGTGTCACAATATAAGTCTGTGCCTACTGAAATATGTTCTACAATATAAGTCTGTGCCTACTGAAATATGTTTTACAATATAAGTCTGTGTCTACTGAAATATGTGTTACAATACAAGTCTGTGCCTACTGAAATGTGTTACAATATAAGTCTGTGCCTACTGAAATGTGTTACAATATAAGTCTGTGCCTACTGAAATATGTGTTACAATATAAGTCTGTGCCTACTGAAACGTGTTACAATATACATCTGTGCCTACTGAAATATGTGTCACAATATAAGTCTGTGCCTACTGAAATATGTTCTACAATATAAGTCTGTGCCTACTGAAATATGTTTTACAATATAAGTCTGTGTCTACTGAAATATGTGTTACAATACAAGTCTGTGCCTACTGAAATGTGTTACAATATAAGTCTGTGCCTACTGAAATATGTGTTACAATATAAGTCTGTGCCTACTGAAACGTGTTACAATATACATCTGTGCCTACTGAAATATGTGTCACAATATAAGTCTGTGTCTACTGAAATATGTGTCACAATATAAGTCTGTGCCTACTGAAATATGTGTTACAATATAAGTCTGTGACTACTGAAACGTGTTAAAATATAAGTCTGTGCCTACGGAAACTTGTTACAATATAAGTCTGTGCCTACTGAAATATATTCTGGAATATACATCTGTGCCTACTGAAACGTGTCACAATATAAGTATGTGCCTACTGAAATATGTGTTACAATATAAGTCTGTGCCTACTGAAATATGTGTTACAATATAAGGCTGTGCCTACTGAAACGTGTTACAATATACGTCTGTGCCTACTGAAATATTTGTCACAATATAAGTCTGTGCCTACTGAAACGTGTTACAATATAAGTCTGTGCCTACTGAAATATGTGTCACAATATAAGTCTGTGCCTACTCAAATATGTGTTACAATATAAGTCTGTGCCTACTGAGACGTGTTACAATATAAGTCTGTGCCTACTGAAACGTGTTACAATATAAGTCTGTGCCTACTGAAATATGTGTTACAATATAAGTATGTGCCTACTGAAACGTGTTACAATATAAGTCTGTGCCTACTGAAACGTGTTACAATATAAGTCTGTGCCTACTGAAATATGTGTTACAATATAAGTCTGTGCCTACTGAAACGTGTTACAATATAAGTCTGTGCCTACTGAAATATGTGTCACAATATAAGTCTGTGCCTACTCAAATATGTGTTACAATATAAGTCTGTGCCTACTGAGACGTGTTACAATATAAGTCTGTGCCTACTGAAACGTGTTACAATATAAGTCTGTGCCTACTGAAATATGTGTTACAATATAAGTCTCTGCCTACTGAAACTTGTGTTACAATATAAGTCTGTGCCTACTGAAACGTGTTGCAATATAAGTCTGTGCCTACTGAAATATGTGTTACAATATAAGTCTGTGCCTACTGAAACGTGACACAATATAAGTCTGTGCCTACCGAAATATTTGTTACAATATAAGTCTGTGCCTACTGAAACGTGTTACAATATACGTCTATGCCTACTGAAATATTTGTCACAATATAAGTCTGTGCCTACTGAAACGTGTTACAATATAAGTCTGTGCCTACTGAAATATGTGTCACAATATAAGTCTGTGCCTACTCAAATATGTGTTACAATATAAGTCTGTGCCTACTGAAACGTGTTGCAATATAAGTCTGTGCATACTGAAATATGTGTCACAATATAAGTTTGTGCCTACTGAAATATGTGTTACAATATAAGTCTGTGCCTACTGAAACGTGTTACAATATAAGTCTGTGCCTACTGAAACGTGTTACAATATAAGTCTGTGCCTACTGAACTATGTGTTACAATATAAGTCTGTTCCTACTGAAACGTGTTACAATATAAGTCTGTGCCTACTGAAATATGTGTTACAATATAAGCCTGTGCCTACTGAAATATGTGTTACAATATAAGTCTGTGCCTACTGAAACATGTTACAATATAAGTCTGTGCCTACTGAAACGTGTTACAATATAAGTCTGTGCCTAATGAAATATGTGTTACAATATAAGTCTGTGCCTAAAGAAACTTGTCTTACAATCCAAGTCTATGACTACTGAAATATGTGTTGCAATATAAGTCTGTGCCTAGCCTACTGAAATATGTGTTACAATATAAGTCTGTGCCTACTGAAACATGTGTTACAATATAAGTCTGTTCCTACTGAAACGTGTTGCAATATAAGTCTGTGTCTACTGAAATATGTGTTACAATATAAGTCTGTGCCTACTGAAACGTGATACAATATACGTCTGTGCCTACTGAAATATGTGTTACAATATAAGTCTGTGCCTACTGAAACGTGTTACAATATACGTTTGTGCCTACTGAAATATGTATCACAATATAAGTCTGTGCCTACTGAAATATGTTCTACAATATAAGTCTGTCCCTACTGTAATATGTTTTACAATATAAGTCTATGTCTACTGAAATATGTGTTACAATACAAGTCCGTGTCTACTGAAATGTGTTACAATATAAGTCTGTGCCTACTGAAATATGTGTTACAATATAAGTCTGTGCCTACTGAAACGTGTTACAATATAGATCTGTGCCTACTGAAATATGTGTCACAATATAAGTCTGTGTTTACTGAAATATGTGTCACAATATAAGTCTGTGCCTACTGAAATATGTGTTACAATATAAGTCTGTGACTACTGAAACGTGTTACAATATAAGTCTGTGCCTACGGAAACTTGTTACAATATAAGTCTGTGCCTACTGAAATATGTGTTACAATATAAGTATGTGCCTACTGAAATATGTCCTGGAATATACATCTGTGCCTACTGAAACGTGTCACAATATAAGTATATGCCGACTGAAATATGTGTTACAATATAAGTCTGTGCCTACTGAAACATGTGTTACAATCCAAGTCTGTGCCTACTGAAATATGTGTTGCAATATAAGTCTGTGCTTAGCCTACTGAAACATGTGTTACAATATAAGTCTGTGCCTACTGAAACGTGTTACAATATAAGTCTGTGCCTACTGAAACGTGTTACAATACAAGTCTGTGCCTACTGAAATGTGTTACAATATAAGTCTGTGCCTACTGAAATATGTGTTACAATATAAGTCTGTGCCTACGGAAACTTGTTACAATATAAGTCTGTGCCTACTGAAATATATTCTGGAATATACATCTGTGCCTACTGAAACATGTCACAATATAAGTATGTGCCTACTGAAATATGTGTTACAATATAAGTCTGTGCCTACTGAAATATGTGTTACAATATAAGGCTGTGCCTACTGAAACGTGTTACAATACAAGTATGTGCCTACTGAAATATTTGTTACAACATAAGTCGGTGCCTACTGAAATATGTGTTACAATATAATGTACCTACTGAAATATGTGCCACAATATAAGTCTGTGCCTACTGAAATATGTGTTACAATATAAGTCTGTGCCTACTGAAATATGTTTTACAATATAAGTCTGTGCCTACTGAAATATGTGTTACAATACAAGTCTGTGCCTACTGAAACGTGTTACAATATACAGTGGGGAAAATAATTATTTGAGCCCCTGCTGATTTTGTAAGTTTGCCCACTTACAAAGACTGCAACAGTCTATAATTTTAAGCGTAGGTTCACTTTAACATTGAGAGACATAATATGACCAAAAAAAGTGGAATAAGACATTGTATGAATTTTATGAATTTATTTGCATATTTTTGGTCCAAAATAAATATTTGAACCCCTGGACGAACATTATGTTAATATTTAGTAGAAAAGCCATTATTGGCCAGCACAGATGTCAAACGGTTTTTATAGTTTCTGACAAGGTTTGTGCACATTTCAGCAGGGATGTTGGCCCACTCCTCCCTGCAGACAGCCTCCAAATCGTTCAGGTTTCGAGGCTGTCGCCTGGCAACCCGAATTTTAAGCTCCCTCCAAAGATTTTCGATTGGATTCAGGTCTGGAGACTGGCTAGGCCATTCCAGAACCTTGATGTGCTTCTTCTTCTTGCTTTGGCCGTGTGCTTTGGGTCTTTGTCGTGTTGGAACACCCATCCACGACCCATCTTCAGCGCTCTCACTGAGGGAAGGAGGTGTTGGTCCAGAATTCCACGGTACATGGCCCCGTCCATCCTCCCCTCAATGCGATGGAGTTGTCCTGTCCCCTTGGCTGAAAAGCACCCCCAAAGAATGATGTTGCCACCCCCATGCTTGACGGTGGGGATGGTGTTCTTTGGGTTGTACTCTGTGTTCTTCACCCTCCAAACACGGCGAGTTGAGTTGAGCCCGAAAAGTTCTATTTTGGTCTCATCCGACCACATCACCTTCTTCCAGGCCTCTTCTGAGTCGTCTAGGTGTTCATTGGCGAACTGCAGACGGGCCTGTACATGTGCCTTCTTGAGCAGTGGGACCTTGCGTGCACTGCAGGATTTTAATCCATGACGGCGTAGTGTGTTACTAACCGTTTGCTTTGTAACTGTGGTCCCAGATGCCTTCAGGTCATTAACCAGTTCCCCCCTTGTGGTTCTGGGATGATTCCTCACCGTTCGCATGATCAGGGACACCCCACGAGGCGAGATCTTGCGTGGAGCCCCAGACCGAGGGAGGTTGGCGGTGGTGTGGTGTTCCTTCCATTTCCTGATAACTGCACCGACAGTTGTTACTTTCTCTCAAAGATGCTTTCCAATTCTCTTGTAGCCCATCCCGGCCTTGTGCAGGTCTACACTCTTGTCCCTGGTGTCCTTAGACAGCAATTTGGTCTTGCCCATGGTGGAGATGTCGAAATCTGATTGATTGGGTGTGGACAGGTGTCTTTTATACAGGTAACAAGGTGATGCAGGTGTATTTTATGTGGGTAATTAGTTGGGATTGGGGGTGCATCTTAAAGAAAAACTAACTGGTTTGTGGGAGCCAGAATACTTGCTGTTTGGTGGGGGATCAGATACTTATTTTTCTAAATGAGGTGGTTATTAATTTTTATAAATTCATATGATGTGATTTTCTGGAATTTTCTTTTGGATTCTGTCTCTCCCTGTTAAAATGTACATATGATTAAAATTATAGACTGTTGCATTCTTTGTAAGTGGGCAAACCTACAAAATCAGCAACGGGTCAAATATTTATTTTCCCCACTGTAAGTCTGTGCCTACTGAAATATGTTTTACAATATAAGTCTGTGTCTACTGAAATATGTGTTACAATACAAGTCTGTGCCTACTGAAATGTGTTACAATATAAGTCTGTGCCTACTGAAATATGTGTTACAATATAAGTCTGTGCCTACTGAAACGTGTTACAATATAAGTCTGTGCCTACTGAAATATGTGTCACAATATAAGTCTGTGCCTACTCAAATATGTGTTACAATATAAGTCTGTGCCTACTGGAACGTGTTGCAATATAAGTCTGTGCCTACTGAAACGTGTTACAATATAAGTCTGTGCCTACTGAAATATGTGTCACAATATAAGTCTGTGCCTACTCAAATATGTGTTACAATATAAGTCTGTGCCTACTGAGACGTGTTACAATATAAGTCTGTGCCTACTGAAACGTGTTACAATATAAGTCTGTGCCTACTGAAATATGTGTTACAATATAAGTCTGTGCCTACTGAAACGTGTTACAATATAAGTCTGTGCCTACTGAAATATGTTCTACAATATAAGTCTGTCCCTACTGTAATATGTTTTACAATATAAGTCTATGTCTACTGAAATATGTGTTACAATACAAGTCCGTGTCTACTGAAATGTGTTACAATATAAGTCTGTGCCTACTGAAATATGTGTTACAATATAAGTCTGTGCCTACTGAAACGTGTTACAATATAGATCTGTGCCTACTGAAATATGTGTCACAATATAAGTCTGTGTTTACTGAAATATGTGTCACAATATAAGTCTGTGCCTACTGAAATATGTGTTACAATATAAGTCTGTGACTACTGAAACGTGTTACAATATAAGTCTGTGCCTACGGAAACTTGTTACAATATAAGTCTGTGCCTACTGAAATATGTGTTACAATATAAGTATGTGCCTACTGAAATATGTCCTGGAATATACATCTGTGCCTACTGAAACGTGTCACAATATAAGTATATGCCGACTGAAATATGTGTTACAATATAAGTCTGTGCCTACTGAAACATGTGTTACAATCCAAGTCTGTGCCTACTGAAATATGTGTTGCAATATAAGTCTGTGCTTAGCCTACTGAAACATGTGTTACAATATAAGTCTGTGCCTACTGAAACGTGTTACAATATAAGTCTGTGCCTACTGAAACGTGTTACAATACAAGTCTGTGCCTACTGAAATGTGTTACAATATAAGTCTGTGCCTACTGAAATATGTGTTACAATATAAGTCTGTGCCTACGGAAACTTGTTACAATATAAGTCTGTGCCTACTGAAATATATTCTGGAATATACATCTGTGCCTACTGAAACATGTCACAATATAAGTATGTGCCTACTGAAATATGTGTTACAATATAAGTCTGTGCCTACTGAAATATGTGTTACAATATAAGGCTGTGCCTACTGAAACGTGTTACAATACAAGTATGTGCCTACTGAAATATTTGTTACAACATAAGTCGGTGCCTACTGAAATATGTGTTACAATATAATGTACCTACTGAAATATGTGCCACAATATAAGTCTGTGCCTACTGAAATATGTGTTACAATATAAGTCTGTGCCTACTGAAATATGTTTTACAATATAAGTCTGTGCCTACTGAAATATGTGTTACAATACAAGTCTGTGCCTACTGAAACGTGTTACAATATACAGTGGGGAAAATAATTATTTGAGCCCCTGCTGATTTTGTAAGTTTGCCCACTTACAAAGACTGCAACAGTCTATAATTTTAAGCGTAGGTTCACTTTAACATTGAGAGACATAATATGACCAAAAAAAGTGGAATAAGACATTGTATGAATTTTATGAATTTATTTGCATATTTTTGGTCCAAAATAAATATTTGAACCCCTGGACGAACATTATGTTAATATTTAGTAGAAAAGCCATTATTGGCCAGCACAGATGTCAAACGGTTTTTATAGTTTCTGACAAGGTTTGTGCACATTTCAGCAGGGATGTTGGCCCACTCCTCCCTGCAGACAGCCTCCAAATCGTTCAGGTTTCGAGGCTGTCGCCTGGCAACCCGAATTTTAAGCTCCCTCCAAAGATTTTCGATTGGATTCAGGTCTGGAGACTGGCTAGGCCATTCCAGAACCTTGATGTGCTTCTTCTTCTTGCTTTGGCCGTGTGCTTTGGGTCTTTGTCGTGTTGGAACACCCATCCACGACCCATCTTCAGCGCTCTCACTGAGGGAAGGAGGTGTTGGTCCAGAATTCCACGGTACATGGCCCCGTCCATCCTCCCCTCAATGCGATGGAGTTGTCCTGTCCCCTTGGCTGAAAAGCACCCCCAAAGAATGATGTTGCCACCCCCATGCTTGACGGTGGGGATGGTGTTCTTTGGGTTGTACTCTGTGTTCTTCACCCTCCAAACACGGCGAGTTGAGTTGAGCCCGAAAAGTTCTATTTTGGTCTCATCCGACCACATCACCTTCTTCCAGGCCTCTTCTGAGTCGTCTAGGTGTTCATTGGCGAACTGCAGACGGGCCTGTACATGTGCCTTCTTGAGCAGTGGGACCTTGCGTGCACTGCAGGATTTTAATCCATGACGGCGTAGTGTGTTACTAACCGTTTGCTTTGTAACTGTGGTCCCAGATGCCTTCAGGTCATTAACCAGTTCCCCCCTTGTGGTTCTGGGATGATTCCTCACCGTTCGCATGATCAGGGACACCCCACGAGGCGAGATCTTGCGTGGAGCCCCAGACCGAGGGAGGTTGGCGGTGGTGTGGTGTTCCTTCCATTTCCTGATAACTGCACCGACAGTTGTTACTTTCTCTCAAAGATGCTTTCCAATTCTCTTGTAGCCCATCCCGGCCTTGTGCAGGTCTACACTCTTGTCCCTGGTGTCCTTAGACAGCAATTTGGTCTTGCCCATGGTGGAGATGTCGAAATCTGATTGATTGGGTGTGGACAGGTGTCTTTTATACAGGTAACAAGGTGATGCAGGTGTATTTTATGTGGGTAATTAGTTGGGATTGGGGGTGCATCTTAAAGAAAAACTAACTGGTTTGTGGGAGCCAGAATACTTGCTGTTTGGTGGGGGATCAGATACTTATTTTTCTAAATGAGGTGGTTATTAATTTTTATAAATTCATATGATGTGATTTTCTGGAATTTTCTTTTGGATTCTGTCTCTCCCTGTTAAAATGTACATATGATTAAAATTATAGACTGTTGCATTCTTTGTAAGTGGGCAAACCTACAAAATCAGCAACGGGTCAAATATTTATTTTCCCCACTGTAAGTCTGTGCCTACTGAAATATGTTTTACAATATAAGTCTGTGTCTACTGAAATATGTGTTACAATACAAGTCTGTGCCTACTGAAATGTGTTACAATATAAGTCTGTGCCTACTGAAATATGTGTTACAATATAAGTCTGTGCCTACTGAAACGTGTTACAATATAAGTCTGTGCCTACTGAAATATGTGTCACAATATAAGTCTGTGCCTACTCAAATATGTGTTACAATATAAGTCTGTGCCTACTGGAACGTGTTGCAATATAAGTCTGTGCCTACTGAAACGTGTTACAATATAAGTCTGTGCCTACTGAAATATGTGTCACAATATAAGTCTGTGCCTACTCAAATATGTGTTACAATATAAGTCTGTGCCTACTGAGACGTGTTACAATATAAGTCTGTGCCTACTGAAACGTGTTACAATATAAGTCTGTGCCTACTGAAATATGTGTTACAATATAAGTCTGTGCCTACTGAAATATGTGTTACAATATAAGTCTGTGCCTACTGAAACGTGTTACAATATACATCTGTGCCTACTGAAATATGTGTCACAATATAAGTCTGTGTCTACTGAAATATGTGTCACAATATAAGTCTGTGCCTACTGAAATATGTGTTACAATATAAGTCTGTGACTACTGAAACATGTTACAATATACATCTGTGCCTACTGAAATATGTGTCACAATATAAGTCTGTGCCTACTGAAATATGTTCTACAATATAAGTCTGTGCCTACTGAAATATGTTTTACAATATAAGTCTGTGTCTACTGAAATATGTGTTACAATACAAGTCTGTGCCTACTGAAATGTGTTACAATATAAGTCTGTGCCTACTGAAATGTGTTACAATATAAGTCTGTGCCTACTGAAATATGTGTTACAATATAAGTCTGTGCCTACTGAAACGTGTTACAATATACATCTGTGCCTACTGAAATATGTGTCACAATATAAGTCTGTGCCTACTGAAATATGTTCTACAATATAAGTCTGTGCCTACTGAAATATGTTTTACAATATAAGTCTGTGTCTACTGAAATATGTGTTACAATACAAGTCTGTGCCTACTGAAATGTGTTACAATATAAGTCTGTGCCTACTGAAATATGTGTTACAATATAAGTCTGTGCCTACTGAAACGTGTTACAATATACATCTGTGCCTACTGAAATATGTGTCACAATATAAGTCTGTGTCTACTGAAATATGTGTCACAATATAAGTCTGTGCCTACTGAAATATGTGTTACAATATAAGTCTGTGACTACTGAAACGTGTTAAAATATAAGTCTGTGCCTACGGAAACTTGTTACAATATAAGTCTGTGCCTACTGAAATATATTCTGGAATATACATCTGTGCCTACTGAAACGTGTCACAATATAAGTATGTGCCTACTGAAATATGTGTTACAATATAAGTCTGTGCCTACTGAAATATGTGTTACAATATAAGGCTGTGCCTACTGAAACGTGTTACAATATACGTCTGTGCCTACTGAAATATTTGTCACAATATAAGTCTGTGCCTACTGAAACGTGTTACAATATAAGTCTGTGCCTACTGAAATATGTGTCACAATATAAGTCTGTGCCTACTCAAATATGTGTTACAATATAAGTCTGTGCCTACTGAGACGTGTTACAATATAAGTCTGTGCCTACTGAAACGTGTTACAATATAAGTCTGTGCCTACTGAAATATGTGTTACAATATAAGTATGTGCCTACTGAAACGTGTTACAATATAAGTCTGTGCCTACTGAAACGTGTTACAATATAAGTCTGTGCCTACTGAAATATGTGTTACAATATAAGTCTGTGCCTACTGAAACGTGTTACAATATAAGTCTGTGCCTACTGAAATATGTGTCACAATATAAGTCTGTGCCTACTCAAATATGTGTTACAATATAAGTCTGTGCCTACTGAGACGTGTTACAATATAAGTCTGTGCCTACTGAAACGTGTTACAATATAAGTCTGTGCCTACTGAAATATGTGTTACAATATAAGTCTCTGCCTACTGAAACTTGTGTTACAATATAAGTCTGTGCCTACTGAAACGTGTTGCAATATAAGTCTGTGCCTACTGAAATATGTGTTACAATATAAGTCTGTGCCTACTGAAACGTGACACAATATAAGTCTGTGCCTACCGAAATATTTGTTACAATATAAGTCTGTGCCTACTGAAACGTGTTACAATATACGTCTATGCCTACTGAAATATTTGTCACAATATAAGTCTGTGCCTACTGAAACGTGTTACAATATAAGTCTGTGCCTACTGAAATATGTGTCACAATATAAGTCTGTGCCTACTCAAATATGTGTTACAATATAAGTCTGTGCCTACTGAAACGTGTTGCAATATAAGTCTGTGCATACTGAAATATGTGTCACAATATAAGTTTGTGCCTACTGAAATATGTGTTACAATATAAGTCTGTGCCTACTGAAACGTGTTACAATATAAGTCTGTGCCTACTGAAACGTGTTACAATATAAGTCTGTGCCTACTGAACTATGTGTTACAATATAAGTCTGTTCCTACTGAAACGTGTTACAATATAAGTCTGTGCCTACTGAAATATGTGTTACAATATAAGCCTGTGCCTACTGAAATATGTGTTACAATATAAGTCTGTGCCTACTGAAACATGTTACAATATAAGTCTGTGCCTACTGAAACGTGTTACAATATAAGTCTGTGCCTAATGAAATATGTGTTACAATATAAGTCTGTGCCTAAAGAAACTTGTCTTACAATCCAAGTCTATGACTACTGAAATATGTGTTGCAATATAAGTCTGTGCCTAGCCTACTGAAATATGTGTTACAATATAAGTCTGTGCCTACTGAAACATGTGTTACAATATAAGTCTGTTCCTACTGAAACGTGTTGCAATATAAGTCTGTGTCTACTGAAATATGTGTTACAATATAAGTCTGTGCCTACTGAAACGTGATACAATATACGTCTGTGCCTACTGAAATATGTGTTACAATATAAGTCTGTGCCTACTGAAACGTGTTACAATATACGTTTGTGCCTACTGAAATATGTATCACAATATAAGTCTGTGCCTACTGAAATATGTTCTACAATATAAGTCTGTCCCTACTGTAATATGTTTTACAATATAAGTCTATGTCTACTGAAATATGTGTTACAATACAAGTCCGTGTCTACTGAAATGTGTTACAATATAAGTCTGTGCCTACTGAAATATGTGTTACAATATAAGTCTGTGCCTACTGAAACGTGTTACAATATAGATCTGTGCCTACTGAAATATGTGTCACAATATAAGTCTGTGTTTACTGAAATATGTGTCACAATATAAGTCTGTGCCTACTGAAATATGTGTTACAATATAAGTCTGTGACTACTGAAACGTGTTACAATATAAGTCTGTGCCTACGGAAACTTGTTACAATATAAGTCTGTGCCTACTGAAATATGTGTTACAATATAAGTATGTGCCTACTGAAATATGTCCTGGAATATACATCTGTGCCTACTGAAACGTGTCACAATATAAGTATATGCCGACTGAAATATGTGTTACAATATAAGTCTGTGCCTACTGAAACATGTGTTACAATCCAAGTCTGTGCCTACTGAAATATGTGTTGCAATATAAGTCTGTGCTTAGCCTACTGAAACATGTGTTACAATATAAGTCTGTGCCTACTGAAACGTGTTACAATATAAGTCTGTGCCTACTGAAACGTGTTACAATACAAGTCTGTGCCTACTGAAATGTGTTACAATATAAGTCTGTGCCTACTGAAATATGTGTTACAATATAAGTCTGTGCCTACGGAAACTTGTTACAATATAAGTCTGTGCCTACTGAAATATATTCTGGAATATACATCTGTGCCTACTGAAACATGTCACAATATAAGTATGTGCCTACTGAAATATGTGTTACAATATAAGTCTGTGCCTACTGAAATATGTGTTACAATATAAGGCTGTGCCTACTGAAACGTGTTACAATACAAGTATGTGCCTACTGAAATATTTGTTACAACATAAGTCGGTGCCTACTGAAATATGTGTTACAATATAATGTACCTACTGAAATATGTGCCACAATATAAGTCTGTGCCTACTGAAATATGTGTTACAATATAAGTCTGTGCCTACTGAAATATGTTTTACAATATAAGTCTGTGCCTACTGAAATATGTGTTACAATACAAGTCTGTGCCTACTGAAACGTGTTACAATATACAGTGGGGAAAATAATTATTTGAGCCCCTGCTGATTTTGTAAGTTTGCCCACTTACAAAGACTGCAACAGTCTATAATTTTAAGCGTAGGTTCACTTTAACATTGAGAGACATAATATGACCAAAAAAAGTGGAATAAGACATTGTATGAATTTTATGAATTTATTTGCATATTTTTGGTCCAAAATAAATATTTGAACCCCTGGACGAACATTATGTTAATATTTAGTAGAAAAGCCATTATTGGCCAGCACAGATGTCAAACGGTTTTTATAGTTTCTGACAAGGTTTGTGCACATTTCAGCAGGGATGTTGGCCCACTCCTCCCTGCAGACAGCCTCCAAATCGTTCAGGTTTCGAGGCTGTCGCCTGGCAACCCGAATTTTAAGCTCCCTCCAAAGATTTTCGATTGGATTCAGGTCTGGAGACTGGCTAGGCCATTCCAGAACCTTGATGTGCTTCTTCTTCTTGCTTTGGCCGTGTGCTTTGGGTCTTTGTCGTGTTGGAACACCCATCCACGACCCATCTTCAGCGCTCTCACTGAGGGAAGGAGGTGTTGGTCCAGAATTCCACGGTACATGGCCCCGTCCATCCTCCCCTCAATGCGATGGAGTTGTCCTGTCCCCTTGGCTGAAAAGCACCCCCAAAGAATGATGTTGCCACCCCCATGCTTGACGGTGGGGATGGTGTTCTTTGGGTTGTACTCTGTGTTCTTCACCCTCCAAACACGGCGAGTTGAGTTGAGCCCGAAAAGTTCTATTTTGGTCTCATCCGACCACATCACCTTCTTCCAGGCCTCTTCTGAGTCGTCTAGGTGTTCATTGGCGAACTGCAGACGGGCCTGTACATGTGCCTTCTTGAGCAGTGGGACCTTGCGTGCACTGCAGGATTTTAATCCATGACGGCGTAGTGTGTTACTAACCGTTTGCTTTGTAACTGTGGTCCCAGATGCCTTCAGGTCATTAACCAGTTCCCCCCTTGTGGTTCTGGGATGATTCCTCACCGTTCGCATGATCAGGGACACCCCACGAGGCGAGATCTTGCGTGGAGCCCCAGACCGAGGGAGGTTGGCGGTGGTGTGGTGTTCCTTCCATTTCCTGATAACTGCACCGACAGTTGTTACTTTCTCTCAAAGATGCTTTCCAATTCTCTTGTAGCCCATCCCGGCCTTGTGCAGGTCTACACTCTTGTCCCTGGTGTCCTTAGACAGCAATTTGGTCTTGCCCATGGTGGAGATGTCGAAATCTGATTGATTGGGTGTGGACAGGTGTCTTTTATACAGGTAACAAGGTGATGCAGGTGTATTTTATGTGGGTAATTAGTTGGGATTGGGGGTGCATCTTAAAGAAAAACTAACTGGTTTGTGGGAGCCAGAATACTTGCTGTTTGGTGGGGGATCAGATACTTATTTTTCTAAATGAGGTGGTTATTAATTTTTATAAATTCATATGATGTGATTTTCTGGAATTTTCTTTTGGATTCTGTCTCTCCCTGTTAAAATGTACATATGATTAAAATTATAGACTGTTGCATTCTTTGTAAGTGGGCAAACCTACAAAATCAGCAACGGGTCAAATATTTATTTTCCCCACTGTAAGTCTGTGCCTACTGAAATATGTTTTACAATATAAGTCTGTGTCTACTGAAATATGTGTTACAATACAAGTCTGTGCCTACTGAAATGTGTTACAATATAAGTCTGTGCCTACTGAAATATGTGTTACAATATAAGTCTGTGCCTACTGAAACGTGTTACAATATACATCTGTGCCTACTGAAATATGTGTTGCAATATAAGTCTGTGCCTACTGAAATATGTGTCACAATATAAGTCTGTGCCTACTGAAATATGTGTTACAATATTAAGTCTGTGCCTACTGAAACGTGTTACAATATAAGTCTGTGCCTACTGAAACGTGTTACAATATAAGTCTGTGCCTACTGAAACGTGTTACAATATAAGTCTGTGCCTACTGAAATATGTTTTACAATATAAGTCTGTCTACTGAAATATGTGTTACAATACAAGTCTGTGCCTACTGAAATGTGTTACAATATAAGTCTGTGCCTACTGAAATATGTGTTACAATATAAGTCTGTGCCTACTGAAACTTGTCTTACAATCCAAGTCTGTGCCTACTGAAATATGTGTTACAATATAAGTGTGTGCCTACTGAAACGTGTTACAATATACGTCTGTGCCTACTGAAATATGTGTCACAATATAAGTCTGTGCCTACTGAAATATGTTCTACAATATAAGTCTGTGCCTACTGAAATATGTTTTACAATATACGTCTGTGTCTACTGAAATATGTGTTACAATACAAGTCTGTGCCTACTGAAATGTGTTACAATATAAGTCTGTGCCTACTGAAATATGTGTTACAATATAAGTCTGTGCCTACTGAAACGTGTTACAATATACATCTGTGCCTACTGAAATATGTGTCACAATATAAGTCTGTGTCTACTGAAATATGTGTCACAATATAAGTCTGTGCCTACTGAAATATGTGTTACAATATAAGTCTGTGACTACTGAAACGTGTTACAATATAAGTCTGTGCCTACGGAAACTTGTTACAATATAAGTCTGTGCCTACTGAAATATGTGTTACAATATAAGTCTGTGCCTACTGAAATATGTTCTGGAATATACATCTGTGCCTACTGAAACGTGTCACAATATAAGTCTGTGCCTACTGAAATATGTGTTACAACATAAGTCTGTGCCTACTGAAACATGTGTTACAATCCAAGTCTGTGCCTACTGAAATATGTGTTGCAATATAAGTCTGTGCTTAGCCTACTGAAACATGTGTTACAATATAAGTCTGTGCCTACTGAAACGTGTGACAATATAAGTCTGTGCCTACTGAAACATGTGTTACAATATAAGTCTGTGCCAACTGAAACGTGTTACAATATAAGTCTGTGCCTACTCAAACGTGTTAAAATATAAGTCTGTGCCTACTGAAACGTGTTACAATATAAGTATGTGCCTACTGAAATATGTGTCACAATATAAGTCTGTGCCTACTCAAATATGTGTTACAATATAAGTCTGTGCCTACTGAAACGTGTTGCAATATAAGTCTGTGCATACTGAAATATGTGTCACAATATACGTTTGTGCCTACTGAAATATGTGTTACAATATAAGTCTGTGCCTACTGAAACGTCTTACAATATAAGTCTGTGCCTACTGAAACGTGTTACAATATAAATCTGTGCCTACTGAAATATGTGTTACAATATAAGTCTGTTCCTACTGAAACGTGTTACAATATAAGTCTGTGCCTACTGAAATATGTGTTACAATATAAGTCTGTGCCTACTGAAACATGTTACAATATAAGTATGTGCCTATTGAAACGTGTTACAATATAAGTCTGTGCCTAATGAAATATGTGTTACAATATAAGTCTGTGCCTACTGAAACATGTTACAATATAAGTCTGTGCCTATTGAAACGTGTTACAATATAAGTCTGTGCCTATTGAAACGTGTTACAATATAAGTCTGTGCCTACTGAAATATGTGTTACAATATAAGTCTGTGCCTACTGAAACATGTTACAATATAAGTCTGTGCCTATTGAAACGTGTTACAATATAAGTCTGTGCCTATTGAAACGTGTTACAATATAAGTCTGTGCCTACTGAAATATGTGTTACAATATAAGTCTGTGCCTACTGAAACATGTTACAATATAAGTCTGTGCCTATTGAAACGTGTTACAATATAAGTCTGTGCCTAATGAAATATGTGTCACAATATAAGTCTGTGCCTACTGAAATATGTGTTACAATATAAGTCTGTGACTACTGAAACGTGTTACAATATAAGTCTGTGCCTACGGAAACTTGTTACAATATAAGTCTGTGCCTACTGAAATATGTGTTACAATATAAGTCTGTGCCTACTGAAATATGTTCTGGAATATAAATCTGTGCCTACTGAAACGTGTCACAATATAAGTATGTGCCTACTGAAATATGTGTTACAATATAAGTCTGTGCCTACTGAAACATGTGTTACAATCCAAGTCTGTGCCTACTGAAATATGTGTTGCAATATAAGTCTGTGCTTAGCCTACTGAAACATGTGTTACAATATAAGTCTGTGCCTACTGAAACGTGTTACAATATAAGTCTGTGCCTACTGAAACATGTGTTACAATATAAGTCTGTGCCAACTGAAATGTGTTACAATATAAGTCTGTGCCTACTCAAACGTGTTAAAATATAAGTCTGTGCCTACTGAAACGTGTTACAATATAAGTCTGTGCCTACTGAAATATGTGTCACAATATAAGTCTGTGCCTACTCAAATATGTGTTACAATATAAGTCTGTGCCTACTGAAACGTGTTGCAATATAAGTCTGTGCATACTGAAATATGTGTCACAATATACGTTTGTGCCAACTGAAATATGTGTTACAATATAAGTCTGTGCCTACTGAAACGTGTTACAATATAAGTCTGTGCCTACTGAAACGTGTTACAATATAAGTCTGTGCCTACTGAAATATGTGTTACAATATAAGTCTGTTCCTACTGAAACGTGTTACAATATAAGTCTGTGCCTACTGAAATATGTGTTACAATATAAGTCTGTGCCTACTGAAATATGTGTTACAATATAAGTCTGTGCCTACTGAAACGTGTTACAATATAAGTCTGTGCCTATTGAAACGTGTTACAATATAAGTCTGTGCCTAATGAAATATGTGTTACAATATAAGTCTGTGCCTACTGAAACTTGTCTTACAATCCAAGTCTGTGACTACTGAAATATGTGTTGCAATATAAGTCTGTGCCTAGCCTACTGAAATATGTGTTACAATATAAGTCTGTGCCTACTGAAATATGTGTTACAATATAAGTCTGTGCCTACTGAAACGTGTTACAATATAAGTCTGTTCCTACTGAAACGTGTTACAATATAAGTCTGTGCCTACTGAAACATGTGTTACAATATAAGTCTGTGCCTACTGAAACGTGTTGCAATATAAGTCTGTGCCTACTGAAATATGTGTTACAATACAAGTCTGTGCCTACTGAAATGTGTTACAATATAAGTCTGTGCCTACTGAAATATGTGTTACAATATAAGTCTGTGCCTACTGAAACGTGTTACAATATACATCTGTGCCTACTGAAATATGTGTCACAATATAAGTCTGTGTCTACTGAAATATGTGTCACAATATAAGTCTGTGCCTACTGAAATATGTGTTACAATATAAGTCTGTGACTACTGAAACATGTTACAATATACATCTGTGCCTACTGAAATATGTGTCACAATATAAGTCTGTGCCTACTCAAATATGTTCTACAATATAAGTCTGTGCCTACTGAAATATGTTTTACAATATAAGTCTGTGTCTACTGAAATATGTGTTACAATATAAGTCTGTGCCTACTGAAATATGTGTTACAATATAAGTCTGTGCCTACTGAAACGTGTTACAATATACATCTGTGCCTACTGAAATATGTGTCACAATATAAGTCTGTGTCTACTGAAATATGTGTCACAATATAAGTCTGTGCCTACTGAAATATGTGTTACAATATAAGTCTGTGACTACTGAAACGTGTTAAAATATAAGTCTGTGCCTACGGAAACTTGTTACAATATAAGTCTGTGCCTACTTAAATATATTCTGGAATATACATCTGTGCCTACTGAAACGTGTCACAATATAAGTATGTGCCTACTGAAATATGTGTTACAATATAAGTCTGTGCCAACTGAAATATGTGTTACAATATAAGTCTGTGCCTACTGAAACGTGTTACAATATACGTCTGTGCCTACTGAAATATTTGTCACAATATAAGTCTGTGCCTACTGAAACGTGTTACAATATAAGTCTGTGCCTACTGACATATGTGTCACAATATAAGTCTGTGCCTACTCACATATGTGTTACAATATAAGTCTGTGCCTACTGATACGTGTTACAATATAAGTCTGTGCCTACTGAAACGTGTTACAATATAAGTCTGTGCCTACTGAAATATGTGTTACAATATAAGTCTGTGCCTACTGAAACGTGTTAAAATATAAGTGTGTGCCTACTGAAACGTGTTACAATATAAGTCTGTGCCTACTGAAATATGTGTTACAATATAAGTCTGTGCCTACTGAAACGTGTTACAATATAAGTCTGTGCCTACTGAAATATGTGTCACAATATAAGTCTGTGCCTACTCAAATATGTGTTACAATATAAGTCTGTGCCTACTGAGACGTGTTACAATATAAGTCTGTGCCTACTGAAACGTGTTACAATATAAGTCTGTGCCTACTGAAATATGTGTTACAATATAAGTCTCTGCCTACTGAAACTTGTGTTACAATATAAGTCTGTGCCTACTGAAACGTGTTGCAATATAAGTCTGTGCCTACTGAAATATGTGTTACAATATAAGTCTGTGCCCACTGAAACGTGACACAATATACGTCAGTGCCTACCGAAATATGTGTTACAATATAAGTCTGTGCCTACTGAAACGTGTTACAATATACGTCTATGCCTACTGAAATATTTGTCACAATATAAGTCTGTGCCTACTGAAACGTGTTACAATATAAGTCTGTGCCTACTGAAATATGTGTCACAATATAAGTCTGTGCCTACTCAAATATGTGTTACAATATAAGTCTGTGCCTACTGAAACGTGTTGCAATATAAGTCTGTGCCTACTGAAACGTGTTACAATATAAGTCTGTGCCTACTGAAATATATGTCACAATATAAGTCTGTTCCTACTCAAATATGTGTTACAATATAAGTCTGTGCCTACTGAGACGTGTTACAATATAAGTCTGTGCCTACTGAAACGTGTTACAATATAAGTCTGTGCCTACTGAAATATGTGTTACAATATAAGTCTGTGACTACTGAAACGTGTTACAATATAAGTCTGTGCCTACGGAAACTTGTTACAATATAAGTCTGTGCCTACTGAAATATGTGTTACAATATAAGTCTGTGCCTACTGAAATATGTTCTGGAATATACATCTGTGCCTACTGAAACGTGTCACAATATAAGTATGTGCCTACTGAAATATGTGTTACAACATAAGTCTGTGCCTACTGAAACATGTGTTACAATCCAAGTCTGTGCCTACTGAAATATGTGTTGCAATATAAGTCTGTGCTTAGCCTACTGAAACATGTGTTACAATATAAGTCTGTGCCTACTGAAACGTGTGACAATATAAGTCTGTGCCTACTGAAACATGTGTTACAATATAAGTCTGTGCCAACTGAAACGTGTTACAATATAAGTCTGTGCCTACTCAAACGTGTTAAAATATAAGTCTGTGCCTACTGAAACGTGTTACAATATAAGTATGTGCCTACTGAAATATGTGTCACAATATAAGTCTGTGCCTACTCAAATATGTGTTACAATATAAGTCTGTGCCTACTGAAACGTGTTGCAATATAAGTCTGTGCATACTGAAATATGTGTCACAATATACGTTTGTGCCTACTGAAATATGTGTTACAATATAAGTCTGTGCCTACTGAAACGTCTTACAATATAAGTCTGTGCCTACTGAAACGTGTTACAATATAAATCTGTGCCTACTGAAATATGTGTTACAATATAAGTCTGTTCCTACTGAAACGTGTTACAATATAAGTCTGTGCCTACTGAAATATGTGTTACAATATAAGTCTGTGCCTACTGAAACATGTTACAATATAAGTATGTGCCTATTGAAACGTGTTACAATATAAGTCTGTGCCTAATGAAATATGTGTTACAATATAAGTCTGTGCCTACTGAAACATGTTACAATATAAGTCTGTGCCTATTGAAACGTGTTACAATATAAGTCTGTGCCTATTGAAACGTGTTACAATATAAGTCTGTGCCTACTGAAATATGTGTTACAATATAAGTCTGTGCCTACTGAAACATGTTACAATATAAGTCTGTGCCTATTGAAACGTGTTACAATATAAGTCTGTGCCTATTGAAACGTGTTACAATATAAGTCTGTGCCTACTGAAATATGTGTTACAATATAAGTCTGTGCCTACTGAAACATGTTACAATATAAGTCTGTGCCTATTGAAACGTGTTACAATATAAGTCTGTGCCTAATGAAATATGTGTCACAATATAAGTCTGTGCCTACTGAAATATGTGTTACAATATAAGTCTGTGACTACTGAAACGTGTTACAATATAAGTCTGTGCCTACGGAAACTTGTTACAATATAAGTCTGTGCCTACTGAAATATGTGTTACAATATAAGTCTGTGCCTACTGAAATATGTTCTGGAATATAAATCTGTGCCTACTGAAACGTGTCACAATATAAGTATGTGCCTACTGAAATATGTGTTACAATATAAGTCTGTGCCTACTGAAACATGTGTTACAATCCAAGTCTGTGCCTACTGAAATATGTGTTGCAATATAAGTCTGTGCTTAGCCTACTGAAACATGTGTTACAATATAAGTCTGTGCCTACTGAAACGTGTTACAATATAAGTCTGTGCCTACTGAAACATGTGTTACAATATAAGTCTGTGCCAACTGAAACGTGTTACAATATAAGTCTGTGCCTACTCAAACGTGTTAAAATATAAGTCTGTGCCTACTGAAACGTGTTACAATATAAGTCTGTGCCTACTGAAATATGTGTCACAATATAAGTCTGTGCCTACTCAAATATGTGTTACAATATAAGTCTGTGCCTACTGAAACGTGTTGCAATATAAGTCTGTGCATACTGAAATATGTGTCACAATATACGTTTGTGCCAACTGAAATATGTGTTACAATATAAGTCTGTGCCTACTGAAACGTGTTACAATATAAGTCTGTGCCTACTGAAACGTGTTACAATATAAGTCTGTGCCTACTGAAATATGTGTTACAATATAAGTCTGTTCCTACTGAAACGTGTTACAATATAAGTCTGTGCCTACTGAAATATGTGTTACAATATAAGTCTGTGCCTACTGAAATATGTGTTACAATATAAGTCTGTGCCTACTGAAACGTGTTACAATATAAGTCTGTGCCTATTGAAACGTGTTACAATATAAGTCTGTGCCTAATGAAATATGTGTTACAATATAAGTCTGTGCCTACTGAAACTTGTCTTACAATCCAAGTCTGTGACTACTGAAATATGTGTTGCAATATAAGTCTGTGCCTAGCCTACTGAAATATGTGTTACAATATAAGTCTGTGCCTACTGAAATATGTGTTACAATATAAGTCTGTGCCTACTGAAACGTGTTACAATATAAGTCTGTTCCTACTGAAACGTGTTACAATATAAGTCTGTGCCTACTGAAACATGTGTTACAATATAAGTCTGTGCCTACTGAAACGTGTTGCAATATAAGTCTGTGCCTACTGAAATATGTGTTACAATACAAGTCTGTGCCTACTGAAATGTGTTACAATATAAGTCTGTGCCTACTGAAATATGTGTTACAATATAAGTCTGTGCCTACTGAAACGTGTTACAATATACATCTGTGCCTACTGAAATATGTGTCACAATATAAGTCTGTGTCTACTGAAATATGTGTCACAATATAAGTCTGTGCCTACTGAAATATGTGTTACAATATAAGTCTGTGACTACTGAAACATGTTACAATATACATCTGTGCCTACTGAAATATGTGTCACAATATAAGTCTGTGCCTACTGAAATATGTTCTACAATATAAGTCTGTGCCTACTGAAATATGTTTTACAATATAAGTCTGTGTCTACTGAAATATGTGTTACAATATAAGTCTGTGCCTACTGAAATATGTGTTACAATATAAGTCTGTGCCTACTGAAACGTGTTACAATATACATCTGTGCCTACTGAAATATGTGTCACAATATAAGTCTGTGTCTACTGAAATATGTGTCACAATATAAGTCTGTGCCTACTGAAATATGTGTTACAATATAAGTCTGTGACTACTGAAACGTGTTAAAATATAAGTCTGTGCCTACGGAAACTTGTTACAATATAAGTCTGTGCCTACTTAAATATATTCTGGAATATACATCTGTGCCTACTGAAACGTGTCACAATATAAGTATGTGCCTACTGAAATATGTGTTACAATATAAGTCTGTGCCTACTGAAATATGTGTTACAATATAAGTCTGTGCCTACTGAAACGTGTTACAATATACGTCTGTGCCTACTGAAATATTTGTCACAATATAAGTCTGTGCCTACTGAAACGTGTTACAATATAAGTCTGTGCCTACTGAAATATGTGTCACAATATAAGTCTGTGCCTACTCAAATATGTGTTACAATATAAGTCTGTGCCTACTGATACGTGTTACAATATAAGTCTGTGCCTACTGAAACGTGTTACAATATAAGTCTGTGCCTACTGAAATATGTGTTACAATATAAGTCTGTGCCTACTGAAACGTGTTAAAATATAAGTGTGTGCCTACTGAAACGTGTTACAATATAAGTCTGTGCCTACTGAAATATGTGTTACAATATAAGTCTGTGCCTACTGAAACGTGTTACAATATAAGTCTGTGCCTACTGAAATATGTGTCACAATATAAGTCTGTGCCTACTCAAATATGTGTTACAATATAAGTCTGTGCCTACTGAGACGTGTTACAATATAAGTCTGTGCCTACTGAAACGTGTTACAATATAAGTCTGTGCCTACTGAAATATGTGTTACAATATAAGTCTCTGCCTACTGAAACTTGTGTTACAATATAAGTCTGTGCCTACTGAAACGTGTTGCAATATAAGTCTGTGCCTACTGAAATATGTGTTACAATATAAGTCTGTGCCCACTGAAACGTGACACAATATACGTCAGTGCCTACCGAAATATGTGTTACAATATAAGTCTGTGCCTACTGAAACGTGTTACAATATACGTCTATGCCTACTGAAATATTTGTCACAATATAAGTCTGTGCCTACTGAAACGTGTTACAATATAAGTCTGTGCCTACTGAAATATGTGTCACAATATAAGTCTGTGCCTACTCAAATATGTGTTACAATATAAGTCTGTGCCTACTGAAACGTGTTGCAATATAAGTCTGTGCCTACTGAAACGTGTTACAATATAAGTCTGTGCCTACTGAAATATGTGTCACAATATAAGTCTGTTCCTACTCAAATATGTGTTACAATATAAGTCTGTGCCTACTGAGACGTGTTACAATATAAGTCTGTGCCTACTGAAACGTGTTACAATATAAGTCTGTGCCTACTGAAATATGTGTTACAATATAAGTCTGTGCCTACTGAAATATGTGTTACAATATAAGTCTGTGCCTACTGAAACGTGTTACAATATACATCTGTGCCTACTGAAATATGTGTCACAATATAAGTCTGTGTCTACTGAAATATGTGTCACAATATAAGTCTGTGCCTACTGAAATATGTGTTACAATATAAGTCTGTGACTACTGAAACATGTTACAATATACATCTGTGCCTACTGAAATATGTGTCACAATATAAGTCTGTGCCTACTGAAATATGTTCTACAATATAAGTCTGTGCCTACTGAAATATGTTTTACAATATAAGTCTGTGTCTACTGAAATATGTGTTACAATACAAGTCTGTGCCTACTGAAATGTGTTACAATATAAGTCTGTGCCTACTGAAATGTGTTACAATATAAGTCTGTGCCTACTGAAATATGTGTTACAATATAAGTCTGTGCCTACTGAAACGTGTTACAATATACATCTGTGCCTACTGAAATATGTGTCACAATATAAGTCTGTGCCTACTGAAATATGTGTTGCAATATAAGTCTGTGCCTACTGAAATATGTGTTACAATATAAGTCTGTGCCCACTGAAACGTGACACAATATACGTCAGTGCCTACCGAAATATGTGTTACAATATAAGTCTGTGCCTACTGAAACGTGTTACAATATACGTCTATGCCTACTCAAATATGTGTTACAATATAAGTCTGTGCCTACTGAAACGTGTTGCAATATAAGTCTGTGCATACTGAAATATGTGTCACAATATACGTTTGTGCCTACTGAAATATGTGTTACAATATAAGTCTGTGCCTACTGAAACGTCTTACAATATAAGTCTGTGCCTACTGAAACGTGTTACAATATAAATATGTGCCTACTGAAATATGTGTTACAATATAAGTCTGTTCCTACTGAAACGTGTTACAATATAAGTCTGTGCCTACTGAAATATGTGTTACAATATAAGTCTGTGCCTACTGAAACATGTTACAATATAAGTATGTGCCTATTGAAACGTGTTACAATATAAGTCTGTGCCTAATGAAATATGTGTTACAATATAAGTCTGTGCCTACTGAAACATGTTACAATATAAGTCTGTGCCTATTGAAACGTGTTACAATATAAGTCTGTGCCTATTGAAACGTGTTACAATATAAGTCTGTGCCTACTGAAATATGTGTTACAATATAAGTCTGTGCCTACTGAAACATGTTACAATATAAGTCTGTGCCTATTGAAACGTGTTACAATATAAGTCTGTGCCTATTGAAACGTGTTACAATATAAGTCTGTGCCTACTGAAATATGTGTTACAATATAAGTCTGTGCCTACTGAAACATGTTACAATATAAGTCTGTGCCTATTGAAACGTGTTACAATATAAGTCTGTGCCTAATGAAATATGTGTCACAATATAAGTCTGTGCCTACTGAAATATGTGTTACAATATAAGTCTGTGACTACTGAAACGTGTTACAATATAAGTCTGTGCCTACGGAAACTTGTTACAATATAAGTCTGTGCCTACTGAAATATGTGTTACAATATAAGTCTGTGCCTACTGAAATATGTTCTGGAATATAAATCTGTGCCTACTGAAACGTGTCACAATATAAGTATGTGCCTACTGAAATATGTGTTACAATATAAGTCTGTGCCTACTGAAACATGTGTTACAATCCAAGTCTGTGCCTACTGAAATATGTGTTGCAATATAAGTCTGTGCTTAGCCTACTGAAACATGTGTTACAATATAAGTCTGTGCCTACTGAAACGTGTTACAATATAAGTCTGTGCCTACTGAAACATGTGTTACAATATAAGTCTGTGCCAACTGAAACGTGTTACAATATAAGTCTGTGCCTACTCAAACGTGTTAAAATATAAGTCTGTGCCTACTGAAACGTGTTACAATATAAGTCTGTGCCTACTGAAATATGTGTCACAATATAAGTCTGTGCCTACTCAAATATGTGTTACAATATAAGTCTGTGCCTACTGAAACGTGTTGCAATATAAGTCTGTGCATACTGAAATATGTGTCACAATATACGTTTGTGCCAACTGAAATATGTGTTACAATATAAGTCTGTGCCTACTGAAACGTGTTACAATATAAGTCTGTGCCTACTGAAACGTGTTACAATATAAGTCTGTGCCTACTGAAATATGTGTTACAATATAAGTCTGTTCCTACTGAAACGTGTTACAATATAAGTCTGTGCCTACTGAAATATGTGTTACAATATAAGTCTGTGCCTACTGAAATATGTGTTACAATATAAGTCTGTGCCTACTGAAACGTGTTACAATATAAGTCTGTGCCTATTGAAACGTGTTACAATATAAGTCTGTGCCTAATGAAATATGTGTTACAATATAAGTCTGTGCCTACTGAAACTTGTCTTACAATCCAAGTCTGTGACTACTGAAATATGTGTTGCAATATAAGTCTGTGCCTAGCCTACTGAAATATGTGTTACAATATAAGTCTGTGCCTACTGAAATATGTGTTACAATATAAGTCTGTGCCTACTGAAACGTGTTACAATATAAGTCTGTTCCTACTGAAACGTGTTACAATATAAGTCTGTGCCTACTGAAACATGTGTTACAATATAAGTCTGTGCCTACTGAAACGTGTTGCAATATAAGTCTGTGCCTACTGAAATATGTGTTACAATACAAGTCTGTGCCTACTGAAATGTGTTACAATATAAGTCTGTGCCTACTGAAATATGTGTTACAATATAAGTCTGTGCCTACTGAAACGTGTTACAATATACATCTGTGCCTACTGAAATATGTGTCACAATATAAGTCTGTGTCTACTGAAATATGTGTCACAATATAAGTCTGTGCCTACTGAAATATGTGTTACAATATAAGTCTGTGACTACTGAAACATGTTACAATATACATCTGTGCCTACTGAAATATGTGTCACAATATAAGTCTGTGCCTACTGAAATATGTTCTACAATATAAGTCTGTGCCTACTGAAATATGTTTTACAATATAAGTCTGTGTCTACTGAAATATGTGTTACAATATAAGTCTGTGCCTACTGAAATATGTGTTACAATATAAGTCTGTGCCTACTGAAACGTGTTACAATATACATCTGTGCCTACTGAAATATGTGTCACAATATAAGTCTGTGTCTACTGAAATATGTGTCACAATATAAGTCTGTGCCTACTGAAATATGTGTTACAATATAAGTCTGTGACTACTGAAACGTGTTAAAATATAAGTCTGTGCCTACGGAAACTTGTTACAATATAAGTCTGTGCCTACTTAAATATATTCTGGAATATACATCTGTGCCTACTGAAACGTGTCACAATATAAGTATGTGCCTACTGAAATATGTGTTACAATATAAGTCTGTGCCTACTGAAATATGTGTTACAATATAAGTCTGTGCCTACTGAAACGTGTTACAATATACGTCTGTGCCTACTGAAATATTTGTCACAATATAAGTCTGTGCCTACTGAAACGTGTTACAATATAAGTCTGTGCCTACTGAAATATGTGTCACAATATAAGTCTGTGCCTACTCAAATATGTGTTACAATATAAGTCTGTGCCTACTGATACGTGTTACAATATAAGTCTGTGCCTACTGAAACGTGTTACAATATAAGTCTGTGCCTACTGAAATATGTGTTACAATATAAGTCTGTGCCTACTGAAACGTGTTAAAATATAAGTGTGTGCCTACTGAAACGTGTTACAATATAAGTCTGTGCCTACTGAAATATGTGTTACAATATAAGTCTGTGCCTACTGAAACGTGTTACAATATAAGTCTGTGCCTACTGAAATATGTGTCACAATATAAGTCTGTGCCTACTCAAATATGTGTTACAATATAAGTCTGTGCCTACTGAGACGTGTTACAATATAAGTCTGTGCCTACTGAAACGTGTTACAATATAAGTCTGTGCCTACTGAAATATGTGTTACAATATAAGTCTCTGCCTACTGAAACTTGTGTTACAATATAAGTCTGTGCCTACTGAAACGTGTTGCAATATAAGTCTGTGCCTACTGAAATATGTGTTACAATATAAGTCTGTGCCCACTGAAACGTGACACAATATACGTCAGTGCCTACCGAAATATGTGTTACAATATAAGTCTGTGCCTACTGAAACGTGTTACAATATACGTCTATGCCTACTGAAATATTTGTCACAATATAAGTCTGTGCCTACTGAAACGTGTTACAATATAAGTCTGTGCCTACTGAAATATGTGTCACAATATAAGTCTGTGCCTACTCAAATATGTGTTACAATATAAGTCTGTGCCTACTGAAACGTGTTGCAATATAAGTCTGTGCCTACTGAAACGTGTTACAATATAAGTCTGTGCCTACTGAAATATGTGTCACAATATAAGTCTGTTCCTACTCAAATATGTGTTACAATATAAGTCTGTGCCTACTGAGACGTGTTACAATATAAGTCTGTGCCTACTGAAACGTGTTACAATATAAGTCTGTGCCTACTGAAATATGTGTTACAATATAAGTCTGTGCCTACTGAAATATGTGTTACAATATAAGTCTGTGCCTACTGAAACGTGTTACAATATACATCTGTGCCTACTGAAATATGTGTCACAATATAAGTCTGTGTCTACTGAAATATGTGTCACAATATAAGTCTGTGCCTACTGAAATATGTGTTACAATATAAGTCTGTGACTACTGAAACATGTTACAATATACATCTGTGCCTACTGAAATATGTGTCACAATATAAGTCTGTGCCTACTGAAATATGTTCTACAATATAAGTCTGTGCCTACTGAAATATGTTTTACAATATAAGTCTGTGTCTACTGAAATATGTGTTACAATACAAGTCTGTGCCTACTGAAATGTGTTACAATATAAGTCTGTGCCTACTGAAATGTGTTACAATATAAGTCTGTGCCTACTGAAATATGTGTTACAATATAAGTCTGTGCCTACTGAAACGTGTTACAATATACATCTGTGCCTACTGAAATATGTGTCACAATATAAGTCTGTGCCTACTGAAATATGTGTTGCAATATAAGTCTGTGCTTAGCCTACTGAAACATGTGTTACAATATAAGTCTGTGCCTACTGAAACGTGTTACAATATAAGTCTGTGCCTACTGAAACATGTGTTACAATATAAGTCTGTGCCAACTGAAACGTGTTACAATATAAGTCTGTGCCTACTCAAACGTGTTAAAATATAAGTCTGTGCCTACTGAAACGTGTTACAATATAAGTCTGTGCCTACTGAAATATGTGTCACAATATAAGTCTGTGCCTACTCAAATATGTGTTACAATATAAGTCTGTGCCTACTGAAACGTGTTGCAATATAAGTCTGTGCATACTGAAATATGTGTCACAATATACGTTTGTGCCAACTGAAATATGTGTTACAATATAAGTCTGTGCCTACTGAAACGTGTTACAATATAAGTCTGTGCCTACTGAAACGTGTTACAATATAAGTCTGTGCCTACTGAAATATGTGTTACAATATAAGTCTGTTCCTACTGAAACGTGTTACAATATAAGTCTGTGCCTACTGAAATATGTGTTACAATATAAGTCTGTGCCTACTGAAATATGTGTTACAATATAAGTCTGTGCCTACTGAAACGTGTTACAATATAAGTCTGTGCCTATTGAAACGTGTTACAATATAAGTCTGTGCCTAATGAAATATGTGTTACAATATAAGTCTGTGCCTACTGAAACTTGTCTTACAATCCAAGTCTGTGACCACTGAAATATGTGTTGCAATATAAGTCTGTGCCTAGCCTACTGAAATATGTGTTACAATATAAGTCTTTGCCTACTTAAACATGTGTTACAATATAAGTCTGTGCCTACTGAAACGTGTTGCAATATAAGTCTGTGCCTACTGAAATATGTGTTACAATACAAGTCTGTGCCTACTGAAATGTGTTACAATATAAGTCTGTGCCTACTGAAATATGTGTTACAATATAAGTCTGTGCCTACTGAAACGTGTTACAATATACATCTGTGCCTACTGAAATATGTGTCACAATATAAGTCTGTGTCTACTGAAATATGTGTCACAATATAAGTCTGTGCCTACTGAAATATGTGTTACAATATAAGTCTGTGACTACTGAAACATGTTACAATATACATCTGTGCCTACTGAAATATGTGTCACAATATAAGTCTGTGCCTACTGAAATATGTTCTACAATATAAGTCTGTGCCTACTGAAATATGTGTTGCAATATAAGTCTGTGCTTAGCCTACTGAAACATGTGTTACAATATAAGTCTGTGCCTACTGAAACGTGTTACAATATAAGTCTGTGCCTACTGAAACATGTTATACAATATAAGTCTGTGCCAACTGAAACGTGTTACAATATAAGTCTGTGCCTACTCAAACGTGTTAAAATATAAGTCTGTGCCTACTGAAACGTGTTACAATATAAGTCTGTGCCTACTGAAATATGTGTCACAATATAAGTCTGTGCCTACTCAAATATGTGTTACAATATAAGTCTGTGCCTACTGAAACGTGTTGCAATATAAGTCTGTGCATACTGAAATATGTGTCACAATATACGTTTGTGCCAACTGAAATATGTGTTACAATATAAGTCTGTGCCTACTGAAACGTGTTACAATATAAGTCTGTGCCTACTGAAACGTGTTACAATATAAGTCTGTGCCTACTGAAATATGTGTTACAATATAAGTCTGTTCCTACTGAAACGTGTTACAATATAAGTCTGTGCCTACTGAAATATGTGTTACAATATAAGTCTGTGCCTACTGAAATATGTGTTACAATATAAGTCTGTGCCTACTGAAACGTGTTACAATATAAGTCTGTGCCTATTGAAACGTGTTACAATATAAGTCTGTGCCTAATGAAATATGTGTTACAATATAAGTCTGTGCCTACTGAAACTTGTCTTACAATCCAAGTCTGTGACTACTGAAATATGTGTTGCAATATAAGTCTGTGCCTAGCCTACTGAAATATGTGTTACAATATAAGTCTGTGCCTACTGAAATATGTGTTACAATATAAGTCTGTGCCTACTGAAACGTGTTACAATATAAGTCTGTTCCTACTGAAACGTGTTACAATATAAGTCTGTGCCTACTGAAACATGTGTTACAATATAAGTCTGTGCCTACTGAAACGTGTTGCAATATAAGTCTGTGCCTACTGAAATATGTGTTACAATACAAGTCTGTGCCTACTGAAATGTGTTACAATATAAGTCTGTGCCTACTGAAATATGTGTTACAATATAAGTCTGTGCCTACTGAAACGTGTTACAATATACATCTGTGCCTACTGAAATATGTGTCACAATATAAGTCTGTGTCTACTGAAATATGTGTCACAATATAAGTCTGTGCCTACTGAAATATGTGTTACAATATAAGTCTGTGACTACTGAAACATGTTACAATATACATCTGTGCCTACTGAAATATGTGTCACAATATAAGTCTGTGCCTACTGAAATATGTTCTACAATATAAGTCTGTGCCTACTGAAATATGTTTTACAATATAAGTCTGTGTCTACTGAAATATGTGTTACAATATAAGTCTGTGCCTACTGAAATATGTGTTACAATATAAGTCTGTGCCTACTGAAACGTGTTACAATATACATCTGTGCCTACTGAAATATGTGTCACAATATAAGTCTGTGTCTACTGAAATATGTGTCACAATATAAGTCTGTGCCTACTGAAATATGTGTTACAATATAAGTCTGTGACTACTGAAACGTGTTAAAATATAAGTCTGTGCCTACGGAAACTTGTTACAATATAAGTCTGTGCCTACTTAAATATATTCTGGAATATACATCTGTGCCTACTGAAACGTGTCACAATATAAGTATGTGCCTACTGAAATATGTGTTACAATATAAGTCTGTGCCTACTGAAATATGTGTTACAATATAAGTCTGTGCCTACTGAAACGTGTTACAATATACGTCTGTGCCTACTGAAATATTTGTCACAATATAAGTCTGTGCCTACTGAAACGTGTTACAATATAAGTCTGTGCCTACTGAAATATGTGTCACAATATAAGTCTGTGCCTACTCAAATATGTGTTACAATATAAGTCTGTGCCTACTGATACGTGTTACAATATAAGTCTGTGCCTACTGAAACGTGTTACAATATAAGTCTGTGCCTACTGAAATATGTGTTACAATATAAGTCTGTGCCTACTGAAACGTGTTAAAATATAAGTGTGTGCCTACTGAAACGTGTTACAATATAAGTCTGTGCCTACTGAAATATGTGTTACAATATAAGTCTGTGCCTACTGAAACGTGTTACAATATAAGTCTGTGCCTACTGAAATATGTGTCACAATATAAGTCTGTGCCTACTCAAATATGTGTTACAATATAAGTCTGTGCCTACTGAGACGTGTTACAATATAAGTCTGTGCCTACTGAAACGTGTTACAATATAAGTCTGTGCCTACTGAAATATGTGTTACAATATAAGTCTCTGCCTACTGAAACTTGTGTTACAATATAAGTCTGTGCCTACTGAAACGTGTTGCAATATAAGTCTGTGCCTACTGAAATATGTGTTACAATATAAGTCTGTGCCCACTGAAACGTGACACAATATACGTCAGTGCCTACCGAAATATGTGTTACAATATAAGTCTGTGCCTACTGAAACGTGTTACAATATACGTCTATGCCTACTGAAATATTTGTCACAATATAAGTCTGTGCCTACTGAAACGTGTTACAATATAAGTCTGTGCCTACTGAAATATGTGTCACAATATAAGTCTGTGCCTACTCAAATATGTGTTACAATATAAGTCTGTGCCTACTGAAACGTGTTGCAATATAAGTCTGTGCCTACTGAAACGTGTTATAATATAAGTCTGTGCCTACTGAAATATGTGTCACAATATAAGTCTGTTCCTACTCAAATATGTGTTACAATATAAGTCTGTGCCTACTGAGACGTGTTACAATATAAGTCTGTGCCTACTGAAACGTGTTACAATATAAGTCTGTGCCTACTGAAATATGTGTTACAATATAAGTCTGTGCCTACTGAAATATGTGTTACAATATAAGTCTGTGCCTACTGAAACGTGTTACAATATACATCTGTGCCTACTGAAATATGTGTCACAATATAAGTCTGTGTCTACTGAAATATGTGTCACAATATAAGTCTGTGCCTACTGAAATATGTGTTACAATATAAGTCTGTGACTACTGAAACATGTTACAATATACATCTGTGCCTACTGAAATATGTGTCACAATATAAGTCTGTGCCTACTGAAATATGTTCTACAATATAAGTCTGTGCCTACTGAAATATGTTTTACAATATAAGTCTGTGTCTACTGAAATATGTGTTACAATACAAGTCTGTGCCTACTGAAATGTGTTACAATATAAGTCTGTGCCTACTGAAATGTGTTACAATATAAGTCTGTGCCTACTGAAATATGTGTTACAATATAAGTCTGTGCCTACTGAAACGTGTTACAATATACATCTGTGCCTACTGAAATATGTGTCACAATATAAGTCTGTGCCTACTGAAATATGTGTTGCAATATAAGTCTGTGCTTAGCCTACTGAAACATGTGTTACAATATAAGTCTGTGCCTACTGAAACGTGTTACAATATAAGTCTGTGCCTACTGAAACATGTGTTACAATATAAGTCTGTGCCAACTGAAACGTGTTACAATATAAGTCTGTGCCTACTCAAACGTGTTAAAATATAAGTCTGTGCCTACTGAAACGTGTTACAATATAAGTCTGTGCCTACTGAAATATGTGTCACAATATAAGTCTGTGCCTACTCAAATATGTGTTACAATATAAGTCTGTGCCTACTGAAACGTGTTGCAATATAAGTCTGTGCATACTGAAATATGTGTCACAATATACGTTTGTGCCAACTGAAATATGTGTTACAATATAAGTCTGTGCCTACTGAAACGTGTTACAATATAAGTCTGTGCCTACTGAAACGTGTTACAATATAAGTCTGTGCCTACTGAAATATGTGTTACAATATAAGTCTGTTCCTACTGAAACGTGGTACAATATAAGTCTGTGCCTACTGAAATATGTGTTACAATATAAGTCTGTGCCTACTGAAATATGTGTTACAATATAAGTCTGTGCCTACTGAAACGTGTTACAATATAAGTCTGTGCCTATTGAAACGTGTTACAATATAAGTCTGTGCCTAATGAAATATGTGTTACAATATAAGTCTGTGCCTACTGAAACTTGTCTTACAATCCAAGTCTGTGACCACTGAAATATGTGTTGCAATATAAGTCTGTGCCTAGCCTACTGAAATATGTGTTACAATATAAGTCTTTGCCTACTTAAACATGTGTTACAATATAAGTCTGTGCCTACTGAAACGTGTTGCAATATAAGTCTGTGCCTACTGAAATATGTGTTACAATACAAGTCTGTGCCTACTGAAATGTGTTACAATATAAGTCTGTGCCTACTGAAATATGTGTTACAATATAAGTCTGTGCCTACTGAAACGTGTTACAATATACATCTGTGCCTACTGAAATATGTGTCACAATATAAGTCTGTGTCTACTGAAATATGTGTCACAATATAAGTCTGTGCCTACTGAAATATGTGTTACAATATAAGTCTGTGACTACTGAAACATGTTACAATATAAATCTGTGCCTACTGAAATATGTGTCACAATATAAGTCTGTGCCTACTGAAATATGTTCTACAATATAAGTCTGTGCCTACTGAAATATGTTTTACAATATAAGTCTGTGTCTACTGAAATATGTGTTACAATATAAGTCTGTGCCTACTGAAATATGTGTTACAATATAAGTCTGTGCCTACTGAAACGTGTTACAATATACATCTGTGCCTACTGAAATATGTGTCACAATATAAGTCTGTGTCTACTGAAATATGTGTCACAATATAAGTCTGTGCCTACTGAAATATGTGTTACAATATAAGTCTGTGACTACTGAAACGTGTTAAAATATAAGTCTGTGCCTACGGAAACTTGTTACAATATAAGTCTGTGCCTACTTAAATATATTCTGGAATATACATCTGTGCCTACTGAAACGTGTCACAATATAAGTATGTGCCTACTGAAATATGTGTTACAATATAAGTCTGTGCCTACTGAAATATGTGTTACAATATAAGGCTGTGCCTACTGAAACGTGTTACAATATACGTCTGTGCCTACTGAAATATTTGTCACAATATAAGTCTGTGCCTACTGAAACGTGTTACAATATAAGTCTGTGCCTACTGAAATATGTGTCACAATATAAGTCTGTGCCTACTCAAATATGTGTTACAATATAAGTCTCTGCCTACTGAAACTTGTGTTACAATATAAGTCTGTGCCTACTGAAACGTGTTGCAATATAAGTCTGTGCCTACTGAAATATGTGTTACAATATAAGTCTGTGCCCACTGAAACGTGACACAATATACGTCAGTGCCTACCGAAATATGTGTTACAATATAAGTCTGTGCCTACTGAAACTTGTCTTACAATCCAAGTCTGTGCCTACTGAAATATGTGTTGCAATATAAGTCTGTGCCTAGCCTACTGAAATATGTGTTACAATATAAGTCTGTGCCTACTTAAACATGTGTTACAATATAAGTCTGTGCCTACTGAAACGTGTTGCAATATAAGTCTGTGCCTACTGAAATATGTGTTACAATACAAGTCTGTGCCTACTGAAATGTGTTACAATATAAGTCTGTGCCTACTGAAATATGTGTTACAATATAAGTCTGTGCCTACTGAAACGTGTTACAATATACATCTGTGCCTACTGAAATATGTGTCACAATATAAGTCTGTGTCTACTGAAATATGTGTCACAATATAAGTCTGTGCCTACTGAAATATGTGTTACAATATAAGTCTGTGACTACTGAAACATGTTACAATATACATCTGTGCCTACTGAAATATGTGTCACAATATAAGTCTGTGCCTACTGAAATATGTTCTACAATATAAGTCTGTGCCTACTGAAATATGTTTTACAATATAAGTCTGTGTCTACTGAAATATGTGTTACAATATAAGTCTGTGCCTACTGAAACGTGTTGCAATATAAGTCTGTGCCTACTGAAATATGTGTTACAATATAAGTCTGTGCCTACTGAAATATGTGTCACAATATAAGTCTGTGCCTACTCAAATATGTGTTACAATATAAGTCTGTGCCTACTGAGACGTGTTACAATATAAGTCTGTGCCTACTGAAACGTGTTACAATATAAGTCTGTGCCTACTGAAATATGTGTTACAATATAAGTCTGTGCCTACTGAAATATGTGTTACAATATAAGTCTGTGCCTACTGAAACGTGTTACAATATACATCTGTGCCTACTGAAATATGTGTCACAATATAAGTCTGTGTCTACTGAAATATGTGTCACAATATAAGTCTGTGCCTACTGAAATATGTGTTACAATATAAGTCTGTGACTACTGAAACATGTTACAATATACATCTGTGCCTACTGAAATATGTGTCACAATATAAGTCTGTGCCTACTGAAATATGTTCTACAATATAAGTCTGTGCCTACTGAAATATGTTTTACAATATAAGTCTGTGTCTACTGAAATATGTGTTACAATACAAGTCTGTGCCTACTGAAATGTGTTACAATATAAGTCTCTGCCTACTGAAATGTGTTACAATATAAGTCTGTGCCTACTGAAATATGTGTTACAATATAAGTCTGTGCCTACTGAAACGTGTTACAATATACATCTGTGCCTACTGAAATATGTGTCACAATATAAGTCTGTGCCTACTGAAATATGTTCTACAATATAAGTCTGTGCCTACTGAAATATGTTTTACAATATAAGTCTGTGTCTACTGAAATATGTGTTACAATACAAGTCTGTGCCTACTGAAATGTGTTACAATATAAGTCTGTGCCTACTGAAATATGTGTTACAATATAAGTCTGTGCCTACTGAAACGTGTTACAATATACATCTGTGCCTACTGAAATATGTGTCACAATATAAGTCTGTGTCTACTGAAATATGTGTCACAATATAAGTCTGTGCCTACTGAAATATGTGTTACAATATAAGTCTGTGACTACTGAAACGTGTTAAAATATAAGTCTGTGCCTACGGAAACTTGTTACAATATAAGTCTGTGCCTACTGAAATATATTCTGGAATATACATCTGTGCCTACTGAAACGTGTCACAATATAAGTATGTGCCTACTGAAATATTTGTTACAATATAAGTCTGTGCCTACTGAAATATGTGTTACAATATAAGGCTGTGCCTACTGAAACGTGTTACAATATACGTCTGTGCCTACTGAAATATTTGTCACAATATAAGTCTGTGCCTACTGAAACGTGTTACAATATAAGTCTGTGCCTACTGAAATATGTGTCACAATATAAGTCTGTGCCTACTCAAATATGTGTTACAATATAAGTCTGTGCCTACTGAGACGTGTTACAATATAAGTCTGTGCCTACTGAAACGTGTTACAATATAAGTCTGTGCCTACTGAAATATGTGTTACAATATAAGTATGTGCCTACTGAAACGTGTTACAATATAAGTCTGTGCCTACTGAAACGTGTTACAATATAAGTCTGTGCCTACTGAAATATGTGTTACAATATAAGTCTGTGCCTACTGAAACGTGTTACAATATAAGTCTGTGCCTACTGAAATATGTGTCACAATATAAGTCTGTGCCTACTCAAATATGTGTTACAATATAAGTCTGTGCCTACTGAGACGTGTTACAATATAAGTCTGTGCCTACTGAAACGTGTTACAATATAAGTCTGTGCCTACTGAAATATGTGTTACAATATAAGTCTCTGCCTACTGAAACTTGTGTTACAATATAAGTCTGTGCCTACTGAAACGTGTTGCAATATAAGTCTGTGCCTACTGAAATATGTGTTACAATATAAGTCTGTGCCTACTGAAACGTGACACAATATAAGTCTGTGCCTACCGAAATATTTGTTACAATATAAGTCTGTGCCTACTGAAACGTGTTACAATATACGTCTATGCCTACTGAAATATTTGTCACAATATAAGTCTGTGCCTACTGAAACGTGTTACAATATAAGTCTGTGCCTACTGAAATATGTGTCACAATATAAGTCTGTGCCTACTCAAATATGTGTTACAATATAAGTCTGTGCCTACTGAAACGTGTTGCAATATAAGTCTGTGCATACTGAAATATGTGTCACAATATAAGTTTGTGCCTACTGAAATATTTGTTACAATATAAGTCTGTGCCTACTGAAACGTGTTACAATATAAGTCTGTGCCTACTGAAACGTGTTACAATATAAGTCTGTGCCTACTGAACTATGTGTTACAATATAAGTCTGTTCCTACTGAAACGTGTTACAATATAAGTCTGTGCCTACTGAAATATGTGTTACAATATAAGCCTGTGCCTACTGAAATATGTGTTACAATATAAGTCTGTGTCTACTGAAACATGTTACAATATAAGTCTGTGCCTACTGAAACGTGTTACAATATAAGTCTGTGCCTAATGAAATATGTGTTACAATATAAGTCTGTGCCTAAAGAAACTTGTCTTACAATCCAAGTCTATGACTACTGAAATATGTGTTGCAATATAAGTCTGTGCCTAGCCTACTGAAATATGTGTTACAATATAAGTCTGTGCCTACTGAAACATGTGTTACAATATAAGTCTGTTCCTACTGAAACGTGTTGCAATATAAGTCTGTGTCTACTGAAATATGTGTTACAATATAAGTCTGTGCCTACTGAAACGTGATACAATATACGTCTGTGCCTACTGAAATATGTGTTACAATATAAGTCTGTGCCTACTGAAACGTGTTACAATATACGTTTGTGCCTACTGAAATATGTATCACAATATAAGTCTGTGCCTACTGAAATATGTTCTACAATATAAGTCTGTCCCTACTGTAATATGTTTTACAATATAAGTCTATGTCTACTGAAATATGTGTTACAATACAAGTCCGTGTCTACTGAAATGTGTTACAATATAAGTCTGTGCCTACTGAAATATGTGTTACAATATAAGTCTGTGCCTACTGAAACGTGTTACAATATAGATCTGTGCCTACTGAAATATGTGTCACAATATAAGTCTGTGTTTACTGAAATATGTGTCACAATATAAGTCTGTGCCTACTGAAATATGTGTTACAATATAAGTCTGTGACTACTGAAACGTGTTACAATATAAGTCTGTGCCTACGGAAACTTGTTACAATATAAGTCTGTGCCTACTGAAATATGTGTTACAATATAAGTATGTGCCTACTGAAATATTTCCTGGAATATACATCTGTGCCTACTGAAACGTGTCACAATATAAGTATATGCCGACTGAAATATGTGTTACAATATAAGTCTGTGCCTACTGAAACATGTGTTACAATCCAAGTCTGTGCCTACTGAAATATGTGTTGCAATATAAGTCTGTGCTTAGCCTACTGAAACATGTGTTACAATATAAGTCTGTGCCTACTGAAACGTGTTACAATATAAGTCTGTGCCTACTGAAACGTGTTACAATACAAGTCTGTGCCTACTGAAATGTGTTACAATATAAGTCTGTGCCTATTGAAATATGTGTTACAATATAAGTCTGTGCCTACGGAAACTTGTTACAATATAAGTCTGTGCCTACTGAAATATATTCTGGAATATACATCTGTGCCTACTGAAACATGTCACAATATAAGTATGTGCCTACTGAAATATGTGTTACAATATAAGTCTGTGCCTACTGAAATATGTGTTACAATATAAGGCTGTGCCTACTGAAACGTGTTACAATATACGTCTGTGCCTACTGAAATATTTGTCACAATATAAGTCTGTGCCTGCTGAAACGTGTTACAATATAAGTCTGTGCCTACTGAAATATGTGTCACAATATAAGTCTGTGCCTACTCAAATATGTGTTACAATATAAGTCTGTGCCTACTGAGACGTGTTACAATATAAGTCTGTGCCTACTGAAACGTGTTACAATATAAGTCTGTGCCTACTGAAATATGTGTTACAATATAAGTCTCTGCCTACTGAAACTTGTGTTACAATATAAGTCTGTGCCTACTGAAATATGTGTCACAATATAAGTCTGTGCCTACTGAAATATGTGTTACAATATAAGTCTGTGCCTACTGAAACGTGACACAATATAAGTCTGTGCCTACCGAAATATTTGTTACAATATAAGTCTGTGCCTACTGAAACGTGTTACAATATACGTCTATGCCTACTGAAATATTTGTCACAATATAAGTCTGTGCCTACTCAAATATGTGTTACAATATAAGTCTGTGCCTACTGAGACGTGTTACAATATAAGTCTGTGCCTACTGAAACGTGTTACAATATAAGTCTGTGCCTACTGAAATATGTGTTACAATATAAGTATGTGCCTACTGAAACGTGTTACAATATAAGTCTGTGCCTACTGAAACGTGTTACAATATAAGTCTGTGCCTACTGAAATATGTGTTACAATATAAGTCTGTGCCTACTGAAACGTGTTACAATATAAGTCTGTGCCTACTGAAATATGTGTCACAATATAAGTCTGTGCCTACTCAAATATGTGTTACAATATAAGTCTGTGCCTACTGAGACGTGTTACAATATAAGTCTGTGCCTACTGAAACGTGTTACAATATAAGTCTGTGCCTACTGAAATATGTGTTACAATATAAGTCTCTGCCTACTGAAACTTGTGTTACAATATAAGTCTGTGCCTACTGAAACGTGTTGCAATATAAGTCTGTGCCTACTGAAATATGTGTTACAATATAAGTCTGTGCCTACTGAAACGTGATACAATATACGTCTGTGCCTACCGAAATATGTGTTACAATATAAGTCTGTGCCTACTGAAACGTGTTACAATATACGTCTATGCCTACTGAAATATTTGTCACAATATAAGTCTGTGCCTACTGAAACGTGTTACAATATAAGTCTGTGCCTACTGAAATATGTGTCACAATATAAGTCTGTGCCTACTCAAATATGTGTTACAATATAAGTCTGTGCCTACTGAAACGTGTTGCAATATAAGTCTGTGCATACTGAAATATGTGTCACAATATAAGTTTGTGCCTACTGAAATATGTGTTACAATATAAGTCTGTGCCTACTGAAACGTGTTACAATATAAGTCTGTGCCTACTGAAACGTGTTACAATATAAGTCTGTGCCTACTGAACTATGTGTTACAATATAAGTCTGTTCCTACTGAAACGTGTTACAATATAAGTCTGTGCCTACTGAAATATGTGTTACAATATAAGCCTGTGCCTACTGAAATATGTGTTACAATATAAGTCTGTGCCTACTGAAACATGTTACAATATAAATCTGTGCCTACTGAAACGTGTTACAATATAAGTCTGTGCCTAATGAAATATGTGTTACAATATAAGTCTGTGCCTAAAGAAACTTGTCTTACAATCCAAGTCTATGACTACTGAAATATGTGTTGCAATATAAGTCTGTGCCTAGCCTACTGAAATATGTGTTACAATATAAGTCTGTGCCTACTGAAACATGTGTTACAATATAAGTCTGTTCCTACTGAAACGTGTTGCAATATAAGTCTGTGTCTACTGAAATATGTGTTACAATATAAGTCTGTGCCTACTGAAACGTGATACAATATAAGTCTGTGTCTACTGAAATATGTGTTACAATATAAGTCTGTGCCTACTGAAATATGTTACAATATAAGTCTGTGCCTACTGAAACGTGTTACAATATAAGTCTGTGCCTACTCAAATATGTGTTACAATATAAGTCTGTGCCTACTGAAACGTGTTGCAATATAAGTCTGTGCATACTGAAATATGTGTCACAATATAAGTTTGTGCCTACTGAAATGTGTTACAATATAAGTCTGTGCCTACTGAAATATGTGTTACAATATAAGTCTGTGCCTACTGAAACGTGTTACAATATACATCTGTGCCTACTGAAATATGTGTCACAATATAAGTCTGTGCCTACTGAAATATGTGTTGCAATATAAGTCTGTGCTTAGCCTACTGAAACATGTGTTACAATATAAGTCTGTGCCTACTGAAACGTGTTACAATATAAGTCTGTGCCTACTGAAACATGTGTTACAATATAAGTCTGTGCCAACTGAAACGTGTTACAATATAAGTCTGTGCCTACTCAAACGTGTTAAAATATAAGTCTGTGCCTACTGAAACGTGTTACAATATAAGTCTGTGCCTACTGAAATATGTGTCACAATATAAGTCTGTGCCTACTCAAATATGTGTTACAATATAAGTCTGTGCCTACTGAAACGTGTTGCAATATAAGTCTGTGCATACTGAAATATGTGTCACAATATACGTTTGTGCCAACTGAAATATGTGTTACAATATAAGTCTGTGCCTACTGAAACGTGTTACAATATAAGTCTGTGCCTACTGAAACGTGTTACAATATAAGTCTGTGCCTACTGAAATATGTGTTACAATATAAGTCTGTTCCTACTGAAACGTGTTACAATATAAGTCTGTGCCTACTGAAATATGTGTTACAATATAAGTCTGTGCCTACTGAAATATGTGTTACAATATAAGTCTGTGCCTACTGAAACGTGTTACAATATAAGTCTGTGCCTATTGAAACGTGTTACAATATAAGTCTGTGCCTAATGAAATATGTGTTACAATATAAGTCTGTGCCTACTGAAACTTGTCTTACAATCCAAGTCTGTGACTACTGAAATATGTGTTGCAATATAAGTCTGTGCCTAGCCTACTGAAATATGTGTTACAATATAAGTCTGTGCCTACTTAAACATGTGTTACAATATAAGTCTGTGCCTACTGAAACGTGTTGCAATATAAGTCTGTGCCTACTGAAATATGTGTTACAATACAAGTCTGTGCCTACTGAAATGTGTTACAATATAAGTCTGTGCCTACTGAAATATGTGTTACAATATAAGTCTGTGCCTACTGAAACGTGTTACAATATACATCTGTGCCTACTGAAATATGTGTCACAATATAAGTCTGTGTCTACTGAAATATGTGTCACAATATAAGTCTGTGCCTACTGAAATATGTGTTACAATATAAGTCTGTGACTACTGAAACATGTTACAATATACATCTGTGCCTACTGAAATATGTGTCACAATATAAGTCTGTGCCTACTGAAATATGTTCTACAATATAAGTCTGTGCCTACTGAAATATGTTTTACAATATAAGTCTGTGTCTACTGAAATATGTGTTACAATATAAGTCTGTGCCTACTGAAATATGTGTTACAATATAAGTCTGTGCCTACTGAAACGTGTTACAATATACATCTGTGCCTACTGAAATATGTGTCACAATATAAGTCTGTGTCTACTGAAATATGTGTCACAATATAAGTCTGTGCCTACTGAAATATGTGTTACAATATAAGTCTGTGACTACTGAAACGTGTTAAAATATAAGTCTGTGCCTACGGAAACTTGTTACAATATAAGTCTGTGCCTACTTAAATATATTCTGGAATATACATCTGTGCCTACTGAAACGTGTCACAATATAAGTATGTGCCTACTGAAATATGTGTTACAATATAAGTCTGTGCCTACTGAAATATGTGTTACAATATAAGGCTGTGCCTACTGAAACGTGTTACAATATACGTCTGTGCCTACTGAAATATTTGTCACAATATAAGTCTGTGCCTACTGAAACGTGTTACAATATAAGTCTGTGCCTACTGAAATATGTGTCACAATATAAGTCTGTGCCTACTCAAATATGTGTTACAATATAAGTCTGTGCCTACTGAGACGTGTTACAATATAAGTCTGTGCCTACTGAAACGTGTTACAATATAAGTCTGTGCCTACTGAAATATGTGTTACAATATAAGTCTGTGCCTACTGAAACGTGTTACAATATAAGTCTGTGCCTACTGAAACGTGTTACAATATAAGTCTGTGCCTACTGAAATATGTGTTACAATATAAGTCTGTGCCTACTGAAACGTGTTACAATATAAGTCTGTGCCTACTGAAATATGTGTCACAATATAAGTCTGTGCCTACTCAAATATGTGTTACAATATAAGTCTGTGCCTACTGAGACGTGTTACAATATAAGTCTGTGCCTACTGAAACGTGTTACAATATAAGTCTGTGCCTACTGAAATATGTGTTACAATATAAGTCTCTGCCTACTGAAACTTGTGTTACAATATAAGTCTGTGCCTACTGAAACGTGTTGCAATATAAGTCTGTGCCTACTGAAATATGTGTTACAATATAAGTCTGTGCCCACTGAAACGTGACACAATATACGTCAGTGCCTACCGAAATATGTGTTACAATATAAGTCTGTGCCTACTGAAACGTGTTACAATATACGTCTATGCCTACTGAAATATTTGTCACAATATAAGTCTGTGCCTACTGAAACGTGTTACAATATAAGTCTGTGCCTACTGAAATATGTGTCACAATATAAGTCTGTGCCTACTCAAATATGTGTTACAATATAAGTCTGTGCCTACTGAAACGTGTTGCAATATAAGTCTGTGCCTACTGAAACGTGTTACAATATAAGTCTGTGCCTACTGAAATATGTGTCACAATATAAGTCTGTGCCTACTCAAATATGTGTTACAATATAAGTCTGTGCCTACTGAGACGTGTTACAATATAAGTCTGTGCCTACTGAAACGTGTTACAATATAAGTCTGTGCCTACTGAAATATGTGTTACAATATAAGTCTGTGCCTACTGAAATATGTGTTACAATATAAGTCTGTGCCTACTGAAACGTGTTACAATATACATCTGTGCCTACTGAAATATGTGTCACAATATAAGTCTGTGTCTACTGAAATATGTGTCACAATATAAGTCTGTGCCTACTGAAATATGTGTTACAATATAAGTCTGTGACTACTGAAACATGTTACAATATACATCTGTGCCTACTGAAATATGTGTCACAATATAAGTCTGTGCCTACTGAAATATGTTCTACAATATAAGTCTGTGCCTACTGAAACGTGTTACAATATAAGTCTGTGTCTACTGAAATATGTGTTACAATACAAGTCTGTGCCTACTGAAATGTGTTACAATATAAGTCTGTGCCTACTGAAATGTGTTACAATATAAGTCTGTGCCTACTGAAATATGTGTTACAATATAAGTCTGTGCCTACTGAAACGTGTTACAATATACATCTGTGCCTACTGAAATATGTGTCACAATATAAGTCTGTGCCTACTGAAATATGTTCTACAATATAAGTCTGTGCCTACTGAAATATGTTTTACAATATAAGTCTGTGTCTACTGAAATATGTGTTACAATACAAGTCTGTGCCTACTGAAATGTGTTACAATATAAGTCTGTGCCTACTGAAATATGTGTTACAATATAAGTCTGTGCCTACTGAAACGTGTTACAATATACATCTGTGCCTACTGAAATATGTGTCACAATATAAGTCTGTGTCTACTGAAATATGTGTCACAATATAAGTCTGTGCCTACTGAAATATGTGTTACAATATAAGTCTGTGACTACTGAAACGTGTTAAAATATAAGTCTGTGCCTACGGAAACTTGTTACAATATAAGTCTGTGCCTACTGAAATATATTCTGGAATATACATCTGTGCCTACTGAAACGTGTCACAATATAAGTATGTGCCTACTGAAATATGTGTTACAATATAAGTCTGTGCCTACTGAAATATGTGTTACAATATAAGGCTGTGCCTACTGAAACGTGTTACAATATACGTCTGTGCCTACTGAAATATTTGTCACAATATAAGTCTGTGCCTACTGAAACGTGTTACAATATAAGTCTGTGCCTACTGAAATATGTGTCACAATATAAGTCTGTGCCTACTCAAATATGTGTTACAATATAAGTCTGTGCCTACTGAGACGTGTTACAATATAAGTCTGTGCCTACTGAAACGTGTTACAATATAAGTCTGTGCCTACTGAAATATGTGTTACAATATAAGTCTGTGCCTACTGAAACGTGTTACAATATAAGTCTGTGCCTACTGAAACGTGTTACAATATAAGTCTGTGCCTACTGAAATATGTGTTACAATATAAGTCTGTGCCTACTGAAACGTGTTACAATATAAGTCTGTGCCTACTGAAATATGTGTCACAATATAAGTCTGTGCCTACTCAAATATGTGTTACAATATAAGTCTGTGCCTACTGAGACGTGTTACAATATAAGTCTGTGCCTACTGAAACGTGTTACAATATAAGTCTGTGCCTACTGAAATATGTGTTACAATATAAGTCTCTGCCTACTGAAACTTGTGTTACAATATAAGTCTGTGCCTACTGAAACGTGTTGCAATATAAGTCTGTGCCTACTGAAATATGTGTTACAATATAAGTCTGTGCCTACTGAAACGTGACACAATATAAGTCTGTGCCTACCGAAATATTTGTTACAATATAAGTCTGTGCCTACTGAAACGTGTTACAATATACGTCTATGCCTACTGAAATATTTGTCACAATATAAGTCTGTGCCTACTGAAACGTGTTACAATATAAGTCTGTGCCTACTGAAATATGTGTCACAATATAAGTCTGTGCCTACTCAAATATGTGTTACAATATAAGTCTGTGCCTACTGAAACGTGTTGCAATATAAGTCTGTGCATACTGAAATATGTGTCACAATATAAGTTTGTGCCTACTGAAATATGTGTTACAATATAAGTCTGTGCCTACTGAAACGTGTTACAATATAAGTCTGTGCCTACTGAAACGTGTTACAATATAAGTCTGTGCCTACTGAACTATGTGTTACAATATAAGTCTGTTCCTACTGAAACGTGTTACAATATAAGTCTGTGCCTACTGAAATATGTGTTACAATATAAGCCTGTGCCTACTGAAATATGTGTTACAATATAAGTCTGTGCCTACTGAAACATGTTACAATATAAGTCTGTGCCTACTGAAACGTGTTACAATATAAGTCTGTGCCTAATGAAATATGTGTTACAATATAAGTCTGTGCCTAAAGAAACTTGTCTTACAATCCAAGTCTATGACTACTGAAATATGTGTTGCAATATAAGTCTGTGCCTAGCCTACTGAAATATGTGTTACAATATAAGTCTGTGCCTACTGAAACATGTGTTACAATATAAGTCTGTTCCTACTGAAACGTGTTGCAATATAAGTCTGTGTCTACTGAAATATGTGTTACAATATAAGTCTGTGCCTACTGAAACGTGATACAATATACGTCTGTGCCTACTGAAATATGTGTTACAATATAAGTCTGTGCCTACTGAAACGTGTTACAATATACGTTTGTGCCTACTGAAATATGTATCACAATATAAGTCTGTGCCTACTGAAATATGTTCTACAATATAAGTCTGTCCCTACTGTAATATGTTTTACAATATAAGTCTATGTCTACTGAAATATGTGTTACAATACAAGTCCGTGTCTACTGAAATGTGTTACAATATAAGTCTGTGCCTACTGAAATATGTGTTACAATATAAGTCTGTGCCTACTGAAACGTGTTACAATATAGATCTGTGCCTACTGAAATATGTGTCACAATATAAGTCTGTGTTTACTGAAATATGTGTCACAATATAAGTCTGTGCCTACTGAAATATGTGTTACAATATAAGTCTGTGACTACTGAAACGTGTTACAATATAAGTCTGTGCCTACGGAAACTTGTTACAATATAAGTCTGTGCCTACTGAAATATGTGTTACAATATAAGTCTGTGCCTACTGAAATATGTCCTGGAATATACATCTGTGCCTACTGAAACGTGTCACAATATAAGTATATGCCGACTGAAATATGTGTTACAATATAAGTCTGTGCCTACTGAAACATGTGTTACAATCCAAGTCTGTGCCTACTGAAATATGTGTTGCAATATAAGTCTGTGCTTAGCCTACTGAAACATGTGTTACAATATAAGTCTGTGCCTACTGAAACGTGTTACAATATAAGTCTGTGCCTACTGAAACGTGTTACAATACAAGTCTGTGCCTACTGAAATGTGTTACAATATAAGTCTGTGCCTACTGAAATATGTGTTACAATATAAGTCTGTGCCTACGGAAACTTGTTACAATATAAGTCTGTGCCTACTGAAATATATTCTGGAATATACATCTGTGCCTACTGAAACATGTCACAATATAAGTATGTGCCTACTGAAATATGTGTTACAATATAAGTCTGTGCCTACTGAAATATGTGTTACAATATAAGGCTGTGCCTACTGAAACGTGTTACAATATACGTCTGTGCCTACTGAAATATTTGTCACAATATAAGTCTGTGCCTACTGAAACGTGTTACAATATAAGTCTGTGCCTACTGAAACGTGTTACAATATAAGTCTGTGCCTACTCAAATATGTGTTACAATATAAGTCTGTGCCTACTGAGACGTGTTACAATATAAGTCTGTGCCTACTGAAACGTGTTACAATATAAGTCTGTGCCTACTGAAATATGTGGAATATACATCTGTGCCTACTGTTCACAATATAAGTATATGCCTACTGAAATATGTGTTGCAATATAAGTCTGTGCCTACTGAAATATGTGTTACAATATAAGTCTGTGCCTACTGAAACGTGATACAATATACGTCTGTGCCTACCGAAATATGTGTTACAATATAAGTCTGTGCCTACTGAAACGTGGTACAATATACGTCTATGCCTACTGAAATATGTGTCACAATATAAGTCTGTGCCTACTCAAATATGTGTTACAATATAAGTCTGTGCCTACTGAGACGTGTTACAATATAAGTCTGTGCCTACTGAAACGTGTTACAATATAAGTCTGTGCCTACTGAAATATGTGTTACAATATAAGTCTGTGCCTACTGAAACGTGTTACAATATAAGTCTGTGCCTACTGAAACGTGTTACAATATAAGTCTGTGCCTACTGAAATATGTGTTACAATATAAGTCTGTGCCTACTGAAACGTGTTACAATATAAGTCTGTGCCTACTGAAATATGTGTCACAATATAAGTCTGTGCCTACTCAAATATGTGTTACAATATAAGTCTGTGCCTACTGAGACGTGTTACAATATAAGTCTGTGCCTACTGAAACGTGTTACAATATAAGTCTGTGCCTACTGAAATATGTGTTACAATATAAGTCTCTGCCTACTGAAACTTGTGTTACAATATAAGTCTGTGCCTACTGAAACGTGTTGCAATATAAGTCTGTGCCTACTGAAATATGTGTTACAATATAAGTCTGTGCCTACTGAAACGTGACACAATATAAGTCTGTGCCTACCGAAATATTTGTTACAATATAAGTCTGTGCCTACTGAAACGTGTTACAATATACGTCTATGCCTACTGAAATATTTGTCACAATATAAGTCTGTGCCTACTGAAACGTGTTACAATATAAGTCTGTGCCTACTGAAATATGTGTCACAATATAAGTCTGTGCCTACTCAAATATGTGTTACAATATAAGTCTGTGCCTACTGAAACGTGTTGCAATATAAGTCTGTGCATACTGAAATATGTGTCACAATATAAGTTTGTGCCTACTGAAATATGTGTTACAATATAAGTCTGTGCCTACTGAAACGTGTTACAATATAAGTCTGTGCCTACTGAAACGTGTTACAATATAAGTCTGTGCCTACTGAACTATGTGTTACAATATAAGTCTGTGCCTACTGAAACGTGTTACAATATAAGTCTGTGCCTACTGAAATATGTGTTACAATATAAGCCTGTGCCTACTGAAATATGTGTTACAATATAAGTCTGTGCCTACTGAAACATGTTACAATATAAGTCTGTGCCTACTGAAACGTGTTACAATATAAGTCTGTGCCTAATGAAATATGTGTTACAATATAAGTCTGTGCCTAAAGAAACTTGTCTTACAATCCAAGTCTATGACTACTGAAATATGTGTTGCAATATAAGTCTGTGCCTAGCCTACTGAAATATGTGTTACAATATAAGTCTGTGCCTACTGAAACATGTGTTACAATATAAGTCTGTTCCTACTGAAACGTGTTGCAATATAAGTCTGTGTCTACTGAAATATGTGTTACAATATAAGTCTGTGCCTACTGAAACGTGATACAATATACGTCTGTGCCTACTGAAATATGTGTTACAATATAAGTCTGTGCCTACTGAAACGTGTTACAATATACGTTTGTGCCTACTGAAATATGTATCACAATATAAGTCTGTGCCTACTGAAATATGTTCTACAATATAAGTCTGTCCCTACTGTAATATGTTTTACAATATAAGTCTATGTCTACTGAAATATGTGTTACAATACAAGTCCGTGTCTACTGAAATGTGTTACAATATAAGTCTGTGCCTACTGAAATATGTGTTACAATATAAGTCTGTGCCTACTGAAACGTGTTACAATATAGATCTGTGCCTACTGAAATATGTGTCACAATATAAGTCTGTGTTTACTGAAATATGTGTCACAATATAAGTCTGTGCCTACTGAAATATGTGTTACAATATAAGTCTGTGACTACTGAAACGTGTTACAATATAAGTCTGTGCCTACGGAAACTTGTTACAATATAAGTCTGTGCCTACTGAAATATGTGTTACAATATAAGTCTGTGCCTACTGAAATATGTCCTGGAATATACATCTGTGCCTACTGAAACGTGTCACAATATAAGTATATGCCGACTGAAATATGTGTTACAATATAAGTCTGTGCCTACTGAAACATGTGTTACAATCCAAGTCTGTGCCTACTGAAATATGTGTTGCAATATAAGTCTGTGCTTAGCCTACTGAAACATGTGTTACAATATAAGTCTGTGCCTACTGAAACGTGTTACAATATAAGTCTGTGCCTACTGAAACGTGTTACAATACAAGTCTGTGCCTACTGAAATGTGTTACAATATAAGTCTGTGCCTACTGAAATATGTGTTACAATATAAGTCTGTGCCTACGGAAACTTGTTACAATATAAGTCTGTGCCTACTGAAATATATTCTGGAATATACATCTGTGCCTACTGAAACATGTCACAATATAAGTATGTGCCTACTGAAATATGTGTTACAATATAAGTCTGTGCCTACTGAAATATGTGTTACAATATAAGGCTGTGCCTACTGAAACGTGTTACAATATACGTCTGTGCCTACTGAAATATTTGTCACAATATAAGTCTGTGCCTACTGAAACGTGTTACAATATAAGTCTGTGCCTACTGAAATATGTGTCACAATATAAGTCTGTGCCTACTCAAATATGTGTTACAATATAAGTCTGTGCCTACTGAGACGTGTTACAATATAAGTCTGTGCCTACTGAAACGTGTTACAATATAAGTCTGTGCCTACTGAAATATGTGTTACAATATAAGTCTGTGCCTACTGAAACGTGTTACAATATAAGTCTGTGCCTACTGAAACGTGTTACAATATAAGTCTGTGCCTACTGAAATATGTGTTACAATATAAGTCTGTGCCTACTGAAACGTGTTACAATATAAGTCTGTGCCTACTGAAACGTGTTACAATATAAGTCTGTGCCTACTGAAATATGTGTTACAATATAAGTCTGTGCCTACTGAAACGTGTTACAATATAAGTCTGTGCCTACTCAAATATGTGTTACAATATAAGTCTGTGCCTACTGAGACGTGTTACAATATAAGTCTGTGCCTACTGAAACGTGTTACAATATAAGTCTGTGCCTACTGAAATATGTGTTACAATATAAGTCTCTGCCTACTGAAACTTGTGTTACAATATAAGTCTGTGCCTACTGAAACGTGTTGCAATATAAGTCTGTGCCTACTGAAATATGTGTTACAATATAAGTCTGTGCCTACTGAAACGTGATACAATATACGTCTGTGCCTACCGAAATATGTGTTACAATATAAGTCTGTGCCTACTGAAACGTGTTACAATATACGTCTATGCCTACTGAAATATTTGTCACAATATAAGTCTGTGCCTACTGAAACGTGTTACAATATAAGTCTGTGCCTACTGAAATATGTGTCACAATATAAGTCTGTGCCTACTCAAATATGTGTTACAATATAAGTCTGTGCCTACTGAAACGTGTTGCAATATAAGTCTGTGCATACTGAAATATGTGTCACAATATAAGTTTGTGCCTACTGAAATATGTGTTACAATATAAGTCTGTGCCTACTGAAACGTGTTACAATATAAGTCTGTGCCTACTGAAACGTGTTACAATATAAGTCTGTGCCTACTGAACTATGTGTTACAATATAAGTCTGTTCCTACTGAAACGTGTTACAATATAAGTCTGTGCCTACTGAAATATGTGTTACAATATAAGCCTGTGCCTACTGAAATATGTGTTACAATATAAGTCTGTGCCTACTGAAACATGTTACAATATAAGTCTGTGCCTACTGAAACGTGTTACAATATAAGTCTGTGCCTAATGAAATATGTGTTACAATATATGTCTGTGCCTAAAGAAACTTGTCTTACAATCCAAGTCTATGACTACTGAAATATGTGTTGCAATATAAGTCTGTGCCTAGCCTACTGAAATATGTGTTACAATATAAGTCTGTGCCTACTGAAACATGTGTTACAATATAAGTCTGTTCCTACTGAAACGTGTTGCAATATAAGTCTGTGTCTACTGAAATATGTGTTACAATATAAGTCTGTGCCTACTGAAACGTGTTACAATATAAGTCTGTGCCTACTGAAATATGTGTCACAATATAAGTCTGTGCCTACTCAAATATGTGTTACAATATAAGTCTGTGCCTACTGAAATATGTTTTACAATATAAGTCTGTGTCTACTGAAATATGTGTTACAATATAAGTCTGTGCCTACCGAAATATGTGTTACAATATAAGTCTGTGCCTACTGAAATATGTGTTACAATATAAGTCTGTGCCTACTGAAACGTGTTACAATATACGTCTGTGCCTACTGAAATATGTGTCACAATATAAGTCTGTGCCTACTGAAATATGTGTCACAATATAAGTCTGTGCCTACTGAAATATGTGTTACAATATAAGTCTGTGCCTACTGAAACGTGTTACAATATAAGTCTGTGCCTACTGAAACGTGTTACAATATAAGTCTGTGCCTACTGAAACGTGTTACAATATAAGTCTGTGCCTACTGAAATATGTGTTACAATATAAGTCTGTGCCTACTGAAACGTGTTACAATATAAGTCTGTGCCTACTGAAACGTGTTACAATATAAGTCTGTGCCTACTGAAATATGTGTTACAATATAAGTCTGTGCCTACTGAAACGTGTTACAATATAAGTCTGTGCCTACTGAAATATGTGTTACAATATAAGTCTGTGCCTACTGAAATATGTGTTACAATATAAGTCTGTGCCTACTGAAACGTGTTACAATATAAGTCTGTGCCTACTGAAATATGTGTTACAATATAAGTCTGTGCCTACTGAAATATGTGTTACAATATAAGTCTGTGCCTACTGAAACGTGTTACAATATAAGTCTGTGCCTACTGAAATATGTGTTACAATATAAGTCTGTGCCTACTGAAACTTGTGTTACAATATAAGTCTGTGCCTACTGAAACGTGTTGCAATATAAGTCTGTGCCTACTGAAATATGTGTTACAATATAAGTCTGTGCCTACTGAAACGTGATACAATATACGTCTGTGCCTACCGAAATATGTGTTACAATATAAGTCTGTGCCTACTGAAACGTGTTACAATATACGTCTATGCCTACTGAAATATTTGTCACAATATAAGTCTGTGCCTACTGAAACGTGTTACAATATAAGTCTGTGCCTACTGAAATATGTGTCACAATATAAGTCTGTGCCTACTCAAATATGTGTTACAATATAAGTCTGTGCCTACTGAAACGTGTTGCAATATAAGTCTGTGCATACTGAAATATGTGTCACAATATAAGTCTGTGCCTACTGAAATATGTGTTACAATATAAGTCTGTGCCTACTGAAACGTGTTACAATATAAGTCTGTGCCTACTGAAACGTGTTACAATATAAGTCTGTGCCTACTGAAATATGTGTTACAATATAAGTCTGTGCCTACTGAAACGTGTTACAATATAAGTCTGTGCCTACTGAAATATGTGTTACAATATAAGCCTGTGCCTACTGAAATATGTGTTACAATATAAGTCTGTGCCTACTGAAACATGTTACAATATAAGTCTGTGCCTACTGAAACGTGTTACAATATAAGTCTGTGCCTAATGAAATATGTGTTACAATATAAGTCTGTGCCTAAAGAAACTTGTCTTACAATCCAAGTCTATGACTACTGAAATATGTGTCACAATATAAGTCTGTGCCTACTGAAATATGTGTTACAATATAAGTCTGTGTCTACTGAAACATGTGTTACAATATAAGTCTGTTCCTACTGAAACGTGTTGCAATATAAGTCTGTGTCTACTGAAATATGTGTTACAATATAAGCCCGTGCCTACTGAATCCTGTTACAATCTCCGTTTCTGCGTACTGAAATATTTATCACAATGTAAGTCTGTGCCTACTGAAATATGTTCTACAATATAAGTCTGTCCCTACTGAATATGTTTTACAATATAAGTCTATGTCTACTGAAATATGTGTTACAATACAAGTCCGTGTCTACTGAAATGTGTTACAATATAAGTCTGTGCCTACTGAAATATGTGTTACAATATAAGTCTGTGCCTACTGAAACGTGTTACAATATAGATCTGTGCCTACTGAAATATGTGTCACAATATAAGTCTGTGTTTACTGAAATATGTGTCACAATATAAGTCTGTGCCTACTGAAATATGTGTTACAATATAAGTCTGTGACTACTGAAACGTGTTACAATATAAGTCTGTGCCTACGGAAACTTGTTACAATATAAGTCTGTGCCTACTGAAACATGTGTTACAATCCAAGTCTGTGCCTACTGAAACGTGTTACAATATAAGTCTGTGCCTACTGAAACATGTGTTACAATATAAGTCTGTGCCTACTGAAACTTGTTACAATATAAGTCTGTGCCTACTGAAATATATTCTGGAATATACATCTGTGCCTACTGAAACATGTCACAATATAAGTATGTGCCTACTGAAATATGTGTTACAATATAAGTCTGTGCCTACTGAAATATGTGTTACAATATAAGTCTGTGCCTACTGAAACGTGTTACAATATACGTCTGTGCCTACTGAAATATTTGTCACAATATAAGTCTGTGCCTACTGAAACGTGTTACAATATAAGTCTGTGCCTACTGAAATATGTGTCACAATATAAGTCTGTGCCTACTCAAATATGTGTTACAATATAAGTCTGTGCCTACTGAGACGTGTTACAATATAAGTCTGTGCCTACTGAAACGTGTTACAATATAAGTCTGTGCCTACTGAAATATGTGTTACAATATAAGTCTGTGCCTACTGAAACGTGTTACAATATAAGTCTGTGCCTACTGAAATATGTGTTACAATATAAGTCTGTGCCTACTGAAACGTGTTACAATATAAGTCTGTGCCTACTGAAATATGTGTCACAATATAAGTCTGTGCCTACTCAAATATGTGTTACAATATAAGTCTGTGCCTACTGAGACGTGTTACAATATAAGTCTGTGCCTACTGAAACGTGTTACAATATAAGTCTGTGCCTACTGAAATATGTGTTACAATATAAGTCTCTGCCTACTGAAACTTGTGTTACAATATAAGTCTGTGCCTACTGAAACGTGTTGCAATACAAGTCTGTGCCTACTGAAATATGTGTTACAATATAAGTCTGTGCCTACTGAAACGTGATACAATATACGTCTGTGCCTACCGAAATATGTATTACAATATAAGTCTGTGCCTACTGAAACGTGTTACAATATACGTCTATGCCTACTGAAATATTTGTCACAATATAAGTCTGTGCCTACTGAAACGTGTTACAATATAAGTCTGTGCCTACTGAAATATGTGTCACAATATAAGTCTGTGCCTACTCAAATATGTGTTACAATATAAGTCTGTGCCTACTGAAACGTGTTGCAATATAAGTCTGTGCATACTGAAATATGTGTCACAATATAAGTTTGTGCCTACTGAAATATGTGTTACAATATAAGTCTGTGCCTACTGAAACGTGTTACAATATAAGTCTGTGCCTACTGAAACGTGTTACAATATAAGTCTGTGCCTACTGAACTATGTGTTACAATATAAGTCTGTTCCTACTGAAACGTGTTACAATATAAGTCTGTGACTACTGAAATATGTGTTACAATATAAGCCTGTGCCTACTGAAATATGTGTTTCAATATAAGTCTGTGCCTACTGACACATGTTACAATATAAGTCTGTGCCTACTGAAACGTGTTACAATATAAGTCTGTGCCTAATGAAATATGTGTTACAATATATGTCTGTGCCTAAAGAAACTTGTCTTACAATCCAAGTCTATGACTACTGAAATATGTGTTGCAATATAAGTCTGTGCCTAGCCTACTGAAATATGTGTTACAATATAAGTCTGTGCCTACTGAAACATGCGTTACAATATAAGTCTGTTCCTACTGAAACGTGTTGCAATATAAGTCTGTGTCTACTGAAATATGTGTTACAATATAAGTCTGTGCCTACTGAAACGTGATAGAATATACGTCTGTGCCTACTGAAATATGTGTTACAATATAAGTCTGTGCCTACTGAAACGTGTTACAATATACGTTTGTGCCTACTGAAATATGTATCACAATATAAGTCTGTGCCTACTGAAATATGTTTTACAATATAAGTCTATGTCTACTGAAATATGTGTTACAATACAAGTCCGTGTCTACTGAAATGTGTTACAATATAAGTCTGTGCCTACTGAAATATGTGTTACAATATAAGTCTGTGCCTACTGAAATATGTGTTACAATATAAGTCTGTGCCTACTGAAACGTGTTACAATATACGTTTGTGCCTACTGAAATATGTATCACAATATAAGTCTGTCCCTACTGAAATATGTTTTACAATATAAGTCTATGTCTACTGAAATATGTGTTACAATACAAGTCCGTGTCTACTGAAATGTGTTACAATATAAGTCTGTGCCTACTGAAATATGTGTTACAATATAAGTCTGTGCCTACTGAAACGTGTTACAATATAGATCTGTGCCTACTTAAATATGTGTCACAATATAAGTCTGTGCCTACTGAAATATGTGTTACAATATAAGTCTGTGCCTACTGAAACGTGTTACAATATAAGTCTGTGCCTACTGAAACGTGTTACAATATAAGTCTGTGCCTACTGAAATATGTGTTACAATATAAGTCTGTGCCTACTGAAACGTGTTACAATATAAGTCTGTGCCTACTGAAATATGTGTCACAATATAAGTCTGTGCCTACTCAAATATGTGTTACAATATAAGTCTGTGCCTACTGAGACGTGTTACAATATAAGTCTGTGCCTACTGAAACGTGTTACAATATAAGTCTGTGCCTACTGAAATATGTGTTACAATATAAGTCTGTGCCTACTGAAACTTGTGTAACAATATAAGCCTATGCCTACTGAAACGTGTTGCAATATAAGTCTGTGCCTACTGAAATATGTGTTACAATATAAGTCTGTGCCTACTGAAACGTGATACAATATACGTCTGTGCCTACCGAAATATGTGTTACAATATAAGTCTGTGCCTACTGAAACGTGTTACAATATACGTCTATGCCTACTGAAATATTTGTCACAATATAAGTCTGTGCCTACTGAAACGTGTTACAATATAAGTCTGTGCCTACTGAAATATGTGTCACAATATAAGTCTGTGCCTACTCAAATATGTGTTACAATATAAGTCTGTGCCTACTGAGACGTGTTAAAATATAAGTCTGTGCCTACTGAAACGTGTTACAATATAAGTCTGTGCCTACTGAAATATGTGTCACAATATAAGTCTGTGCCTACTGAAATATATTCTGGAATATACATCTGTGCCTACTGAAACATGTCACAATATAAGTATGTGCCTACTGAAATATGTGTTACAATATAAGTCTGTGCCTACTGAAATATGTGTTACAATATAAGGCTGTGCCTACTGAAACGTGTTACAATATACGTCTGTGCCTACTGAAATATTTGTCACAATATAAGTCTGTGCCTACTGAAACGTGTTACAATATAAGTCTGTGCCTACTGAAATATGTGTCACAATATAAGTCTGTGCCTACTCAAATATGTGTTACAATATAAGTCTGTGCCTACTGAGACGTGTTACAATATAAGTCTGTGCCTACTGAAACGTGTTACAATATAAGTCTGTGCCTACTGAAATATGTGTTACAATATAAGTCTGTGCCTACTCAAATATGTGTTACAATATAAGTCTGTGCCTACTGAAACGTGTTACAATATAAGTCTGTGCCTACTGAAATATGTGTTACAATATAAGTCTCTGCCTACTGAAACTTGTGTTACAATATAAGTCTGTGCCTACTGAAACGTGTTGCAATATAAGTCTGTGCCTACTGAAATATGTGTTACAATATAAGTCTGTGCCTACTGAAACGTGATACAATATACGTCTGTGCCTACCGAAATATGTGTCACAATATAAGTCTGTGCCTACTGAAACGTGTTACAATATACGCCTATGCCTACTGAAATATTTGTCACAATATAAGTCTGTGCCTACTGAAACGTGTTACAATATAAGTCTGTGCCTACTGAAATATGTGTCACAATATAAGTCTGTGCCTACTCAAATATGTGTTACAATATAAGTCTGTGCCTACTGAAACGTGTTGCAATATAAGTCTGTGCATACTGAAATATGTGTCACAATATAAGTTTGTGCCTACTGAAATATGTGTTACAATATAAGTCTGTGCCTACTGAAACGTGTTACAATATAAGTCTGTGCCTACTGAAACGTGTTACAATATAAGTCTGTGCCTACTGAACTATGTGTTACAATATAAGTCTGTTCCTACTGAAACGTGTTACAATATAAGTCTGTGCCTACTGAAATATGTGTTACAATATAAGCCTGTGCCTACTGAAATATGTGTTACAATATAAGTCTGTGCCTACTGAAACATGTTACAATATAAGTCTGTGCCTACTGAAACGTGTTACAATATAAGTCTGTGCCTAATGAAATATGTGTTACAATATAAGTCTGTGCCTAAAGAAACTTGTCTTACAATCCAAGTCTATGACTACTGAAATATGTGTTGCAATATAAGTCTGTGCCTAGCCTACTGAAATATGTGTTACAATATAAGTCTGTGCCTACTGAAACATGTGTTACAATATAAGTCTGTTCCTACTGAAACGTGTTGCAATATAAGTCTGTGTCTACTGAAATATGTGTTACAATATAAGTCTGTGCCTACTGAAACGTGATACAATATACGTCTGTGCCTACTGAAATATGTGTTACAATATAAGTCTGTGCCTACTGAAACGTGTTACAATATACGTTTGTGCCTACTGAAATATGTATCACAATATAAGTCTGTGCCTACTGAAATATGTTCTACAATATAAGTCTGTCCCTACTGTAATATGTTTTACCATATAAGTCTATGTCTACTGAAATATGTGTTACAATACAAGTCCGTGTCTACTGAAATGTGTTACAATATAAGTCTGTGCCTACTGAAATATGTGTTACAATATAAGTCTGTGCCTACTGAAACGTGTTACAATATAGATCTGTGCCTACTGAAATATGTGTCACAATATAAGTCTGTGTTTACTGAAATATGTGTCACAATATAAGTCTGTGCCTACTGAAATATGTGTTACAATATAAGTCTGTGACTACTGAAACGTGTTACAATATAAGTCTGTGCCTACGGAAACTTGTTACAATATAAGTCTGTGCCTACTGAAATATGTGTTACAATATAAGTCTGTGCCTACTGAAATATTTCTTGGAATATACATCTGTGCCTACTGAAACGTGTCACAATATAAGTATATGCCGACTGAAATATGTGTTACAATATAAGTCTGTGCCTACTGAAACATGTGTTACAATCCAAGTCTGTGCCTACTGAAATATGTGTTGCAATATAAGTCTGTGCTTAGCCTACTGAAACATGTGTTACAATATAAGTCTGTGCCTACTGAAACGTGTTACAATATAAGTCTGTGCCTACTGAAACGTGTTACAATACAAGTCTGTGCCTACTGAAATGTGTTACAATATAAGTCTGTGCCTATTGAAATATGTGTTACAATATAAGTCTGTGCCTACGGAAACTTGTTACAATATAAGTCTGTGCCTACTGAAATATATTCTGGAATATACATCTGTGCCTACTGAAACATGTCACAATATAAGTATGTGCCTACTGAAATATGTGTTACAATATAAGTCTGTGCCTACTGAAATATGTGTTACAATATAAGGCTGTGCCTACTGAAACGTTTTACAATATACGTCTGTGCCTACTGAAATATTTGTCACAATATAAGTCTGTGCCTACTGAAACGTGTTACAATATAAGTCTGTGCCTACTGAAATATGTGTCATAATATAAGTCTGTGCCTACTCAAATATGTGTTACAATATAAGTCTGTGCCTACTGAGACGTGTTACAATATAAGTCTGTGCCTACTGAAACGTGTTACAATATAAGTCTGTGCCTACTGAAATATGTGTTACAATATAAGTCTCTGCCTACTGAAACTTGTGTTACAATATAAGTCTGTGCCTACTGAAACGTGTTGCAATATAAGTCTGTGCCTACTGAAATATGTGTTACAATATAAGTCTGTGCCTACTGAAACGTGACACAATATAAGTCTGTGCCTACCGAAATATTTGTTACAATATAAGTCTGTGCCTACTGAAACGTGTTACAATATACGTCTATGCCTACTGAAATATTTGTCACAATATAAGTCTGTGCCTACTCAAATATGTGTTACAATATAAGTCTGTGCCTACTGAGACGTGTTACAATATAAGTCTGTGCCTACTGAAACGTGTTACAATATAAGTCTGTGCCTACTGAAATATGTGTTACAATATAAGTCTGTGCCTACTGAAACGTGTTACAATATAAGTCTGTGCCTACTGAAACGTGTTACAATATAAGTCTGTGCCTACTGAAATATGTGTTACAATATAAGTCTGTGCCTACTGAAACGTGTTACAATATAAGTCTGTGCCTACTGAAATATGTGTCACAATATAAGTCTGTGCCTACTCAAATATGTGTTACAATATAAGTCTGTGCCTACTGAGACGTGTTACAATATAAGTCTGTGCCTACTGAAACGTGTTACAATATAAGTCTGTGCCTACTGAAATATGTGTTACAATATAAGTCTCTGCCTACTGAAACTTGTGTTACAATATAAGTCTGTGCCTACTGAAACGTGTTGCAATATAAGTCTGTGCCTACTGAAATATGTGTTACAATATAAGTCTGTGCCTACTGAAACGTGACACAATATAAGTCTGTGCCTACCGAAATATTTGTTACAATATAAGTCTGTGCCTACTGAAACGTGTTACAATATACGTCTATGCCTACTGAAATATTTGTCACAATATAAGTCTGTGCCTACTGAAACGTGTTACAATATAAGTCTGTGCCTACTGAAATATGTGTCACAATATAAGTCTGTGCCTACTCAAATATGTGTTACAATATAAGTCTGTGCCTACTGAAACGTGTTGCAATATAAGTCTGTGCATACTGAAATATGTGTCACAATATAAGTTTGTGCCTACTGAAATATGTGTTACAATATAAGTCTGTGCCTACTGAAACGTGTTACAATATAAGTCTGTGCCTACTGAAACGTGTTACAATATAAGTCTGTGCCTACTGAACTATGTGTTACAATATAAGTCTGTTCCTACTGAAACGTGTTACAATATAAGTCTGTGCCTACTGAAATATGTGTTACAATATAAGCCTGTGCCTACTGAAATATGTGTTACAATATAAGTCTGTGCCTACTGAAACATGTTACAATATAAGTCTGTGCCTACTGAAACGTGTTACAATATAAGTCTGTGCCTAATGAAATATGTGTTACAATATAAGTCTGTGCCTAAAGAAACTTGTCTTACAATCCAAGTCTATGACTACTGAAATATGTGTTGCAATATAAGTCTGTGCCTAGCCTACTGAAATATGTGTTACAATATAAGTCTGTGCCTACTGAAACATGTGTTACAATATAAGTCTGTTCCTACTGAAACGTGTTGCAATATAAGTCTGTGTCTACTGAAATATGTGTTACAATATAAGTCTGTGCCTACTGAAACGTGATACAATATACGTCTGTGCCTACTGAAATATGTGTTACAATATAAGTCTGTGCCTACTGAAACGTGTTACAATATACGTTTGTGCCTACTGAAATATGTATCACAATATAAGTCTGTGCCTACTGAAATATGTTCTACAATATAAGTCTGTCCCTACTGTAATATGTTTTACAATATAAGTCTATGTCTACTGAAATATGTGTTACAATACAAGTCCGTGTCTACTGAAATGTGTTACAATATAAGTCTGTGCCTACTGAAATATGTGTTACAATATAAGTCTGTGCCTACTGAAACGTGTTACAATATAGATCTGTGCCTACTGAAATATGTGTCACAATATAAGTCTGTGTTTACTGAAATATGTGTCACAATATAAGTCTGTGCCTACTGAAATATGTGTTACAATATAAGTCTGTGACTACTGAAACGTGTTACAATATAAGTCTGTGCCTACGGAAACTTGTTACAATATAAGTCTGTGCCTACTGAAATATGTGTTACAATATAAGTCTGTGCCTACTGAAATATGTCCTGGAATATACATCTGTGCCTACTGAAACGTGTCACAATATAAGTATATGCCGACTGAAATATGTGTTACAATATAAGTCTGTGCCTACTGAAACATGTGTTACAATCCAAGTCTGTGCCTACTGAAATATGTGTTGCAATATAAGTCTGTGCTTAGCCTACTGAAACATGTGTTACAATATAAGTCTGTGCCTACTGAAACGTGTTACAATATAAGTCTGTGCCTACTGAAACGTGTTACAATACAAGTCTGTGCCTACTGAAATGTGTTACAATATAAGTCTGTGCCTACTGAAATATGTGTTACAATATAAGTCTGTGCCTACGGAAACTTGTTACAATATAAGTCTGTGCCTACTGAAATATATTCTGGAATATACATCTGTGCCTACTGAAACATGTCACAATATAAGTATGTGCCTACTGAAATATGTGTTACAATATAAGTCTGTGCCTACTGAAATATGTGTTACAATATAAGGCTGTGCCTACTGAAACGTGTTACAATATACGTCTGTGCCTACTGAAATATTTGTCACAATATAAGTCTGTGCCTACTGAAACGTGTTACAATATAAGTCTGTGCCTACTGAAATATGTGTCACAATATAAGTCTGTGCCTACTCAAATATGTGTTACAATATAAGTCTGTGCCTACTGAAACGTGTTGCAATATAAGTCTGTGCCTACTGAAATTTGTGTTACAATATAAGTCTGTGCCTACTGAAACGTGACACAATATAAGTCTGTGCCTACCGAAATATTTGTTACAATATAAGTCTGTGCCTACTGAAACGTGTTACAATATAAGTCTGTGCCTAATGAAATATGTGTTACAATATAAGTCTGTGCCTAAAGAAACTTGTCTTACAATCCAAGTCTATGACTACTGAAATATGTGTTGCAATATAAGTCTGTGCCTAGCCTACTGAAATATGTGTTACAATATAAGTCTGTGCCTACTGAAACATGTGTTACAATATAAGTCTGTTCCTACTGAAACGTGTTGCAATATAAGTCTGTGTCTACTGAAATATGTGTTACAATATAAGTCTGTGCCTACTGAAACGTGATACAATATACGTCTGTGCCTACTGAAATATGTGTTACAATATAAGTCTGTGCCTACTGAAACGTGTTACAATATACGTTTGTGCCTACTGAAATATGTATCACAATATAAGTCTGTGCCTACTGAAATATGTTCTACAATATAAGTCTGTCCCTACTGTAATATGTTTTACAATATAAGTCTATGTCTACTGAAATATGTGTTACAATACAAGTCCGTGTCTACTGAAATGTGTTACAATATAAGTCTGTGCCTACTGAAATATGTGTTACAATATAAGTCTGTGCCTACTGAAACGTGTTACAATATAGATCTGTGCCTACTGAAATATGTGTCACAATATAAGTCTGTGTTTACTGAAATATGTGTCACAATATAAGTCTGTGCCTACTGAAATATGTGTTACAATATAAGTCTGTGACTACTGAAACGTGTTACAATATAAGTCTGTGCCTACGGAAACTTGTTACAATATAAGTCTGTGCCTACTGAAATATGTGTTACAATATAAGTCTGTGCCTACTGAAATATTTCTTGGAATATACATCTGTGCCTACTGAAACGTGTCACAATATAAGTATATGCCGACTGAAATATGTGTTACAATATAAGTCTGTGCCTACTGAAACATGTGTTACAATCCAAGTCTGTGCCTACTGAAATATGTGTTGCAATATAAGTCTGTGCTTAGCCTACTGAAACATGTGTTACAATATAAGTCTGTGCCTACTGAAACGTGTTACAATATAAGTCTGTGCCTACTGAAACGTGTTACAATACAAGTCTGTGCCTACTGAAATGTGTTACAATATAAGTCTGTGCCTATTGAAATATGTGTTACAATATAAGTCTGTGCCTACGGAAACTTGTTACAATATAAGTCTGTGCCTACTGAAATATATTCTGGAATATACATCTGTGCCTACTGAAACATGTCACAATATAAGTATGTGCCTACTGAAATATGTGTTACAATATAAGTCTGTGCCTACTGAAATATGTGTTACAATATAAGGCTGTGCCTACTGAAACGTTTTACAATATACGTCTGTGCCTACTGAAATATTTGTCACAATATAAGTCTGTGCCTACTGAAACGTGTTACAATATAAGTCTGTGCCTACTGAAATATGTGTCATAATATAAGTCTGTGCCTACTCAAATATGTGTTACAATATAAGTCTGTGCCTACTGAGACGTGTTACAATATAAGTCTGTGCCTACTGAAACGTGTTACAATATAAGTCTGTGCCTACTGAAATATGTGTTACAATATAAGTCTCTGCCTACTGAAACTTGTGTTACAATATAAGTCTGTGCCTACTGAAACGTGTTGCAATATAAGTCTGTGCCTACTGAAATATGTGTTACAATATAAGTCTGTGCCTACTGAAACGTGACACAATATAAGTCTGTGCCTACCGAAATATTTGTTACAATATAAGTCTGTGCCTACTGAAACGTGTTACAATATACGTCTATGCCTACTGAAATATTTGTCACAATATAAGTCTGTGCCTACTCAAATATGTGTTACAATATAAGTCTGTGCCTACTGAGACGTGTTACAATATAAGTCTGTGCCTACTGAAACGTGTTACAATATAAGTCTGTGCCTACTGAAATATGTGTTACAATATAAGTATGTGCCTACTGAAACGTGTTACAATATAAGTCTGTGCCTACTGAAACGTGTTACAATATAAGTCTGTGCCTACTGAAATATGTGTTACAATATAAGTCTGTGCCTACTGAAACGTGTTACAATATAAGTCTGTGCCTACTGAAATATGTGTCACAATATAAGTCTGTGCCTACTCAAATATGTGTTACAATATAAGTCTGTGCCTACTGAGACGTGTTACAATATAAGTCTGTGCCTACTGAAACGTGTTACAATATAAGTCTGTGCCTACTGAAATATGTGTTACAATATAAGTCTCTGCCTACTGAAACTTGTGTTACAATATAAGTCTGTGCCTACTGAAACGTGTTGCAATATAAGTCTGTGCCTACTGAAATATGTGTTACAATATAAGTCTGTGCCTACTGAAACGTGACACAATATAAGTCTGTGCCTACCGAAATATTTGTTACAATATAAGTCTGTGCCTACTGAAACGTGTTACAATATACGTCTATGCCTACTGAAATATTTGTCACAATATAAGTCTGTGCCTACTGAAACGTGTTACAATATAAGTCTGTGCCTACTGAAATATGTGTCACAATATAAGTCTGTGCCTACTCAAATATGTGTTACAATATAAGTCTGTGCCTACTGAAACGTGTTGCAATATAAGTCTGTGCATACTGAAATATGTGTCACAATATAAGTTTGTGCCTACTGAAATATGTGTTACAATATAAGTCTGTGCCTACTGAAACGTGTTACAATATAAGTCTGTGCCTACTGAAACGTGTTACAATATAAGTCTGTGCCTACTGAACTATGTGTTACAATATAAGTCTGTTCCTACTGAAACGTGTTACAATATAAGTCTGTGCCTACTGAAATATGTGTTACAATATAAGCCTGTGCCTACTGAAATATGTGTTACAATATAAGTCTGTGCCTACTGAAACATGTTACAATATAAGTCTGTGCCTACTGAAACGTGTTACAATATAAGTCTGTGCCTAATGAAATATGTGTTACAATATAAGTCTGTGCCTAAAGAAACTTGTCTTACAATCCAAGTCTATGACTACTGAAATATGTGTTGCAATATAAGTCTGTGCCTAGCCTACTGAAATATGTGTTACAATATAAGTCTGTGCCTACTGAAACATGTGTTACAATATAAGTCTGTTCCTACTGAAACGTGTTGCAATATAAGTCTGTGTCTACTGAAATATGTGTTACAATATAAGTCTGTGCCTACTGAAACGTGATACAATATACGTCTGTGCCTACTGAAATATGTGTTACAATATAAGTCTGTGCCTACTGAAACGTGTTACAATATACGTTTGTGCCTACTGAAATATGTATCACAATATAAGTCTGTGCCTACTGAAATATGTTCTACAATATAAGTCTGTCCCTACTGTAATATGTTTTACAATATAAGTCTATGTCTACTGAAATATGTGTTACAATACAAGTCCGTGTCTACTGAAATGTGTTACAATATAAGTCTGTGCCTACTGAAATATGTGTTACAATATAAGTCTGTGCCTACTGAAACGTGTTACAATATAGATCTGTTCCTACTGAAATATGTGTCACAATATAAGTCTGTGTTTACTGAAATATGTGTCACAATATAAGTCTGTGCCTACTGAAATATGTGTTACAATATAAGTCTGTGACTACTGAAACGTGTTACAATATAAGTCTGTGCCTACGGAAACTTGTTACAATATAAGTCTGTGCCTACTGAAATATGTGTTACAATATAAGTCTGTGCCTACTGAAATATGTCCTGGAATATACATCTGTGCCTACTGAAACGTGTCACAATATAAGTATATGCCGACTGAAATATGTGTTACAATATAAGTCTGTGCCTACTGAAACATGTGTTACAATCCAAGTCTGTGCCTACTGAAATATGTGTTGCAATATAAGTCTGTGCTTAGCCTACTGAAACATGTGTTACAATATAAGTCTGTGCCTACTGAAACGTGTTACAATATAAGTCTGTGCCTACTGAAACGTGTTACAATACAAGTCTGTGCCTACTGAAATGTGTTACAATATAAGTCTGTGCCTACTGAAATATGTGTTACAATATAAGTCTGTGCCTACGGAAACTTGTTACAATATAAGTCTGTGCCTACTGAAATATATTCTGGAATATACATCTGTGCCTACTGAAACATGTCACAATATAAGTATGTGCCTACTGAAATATGTGTTACAATATAAGTCTGTGCCTACTGAAACGTGTTACAATATACGTCTGTGCCTACTGAAATATTTGTCACAATATAAGTCTGTGCCTACTGAAACGTGTTACAATATAAGTCTGTGCCTACTGAAATATGTGTCACAATATAAGTCTGTGCCTACTCAAATATGTGTTACAATATAAGTCTGTGCCTACTGAAACGTGTTGCAATATAAGTCTGTGCCTACTGAAATATGTGTTACAATATAAGTCTGTGCCTACTGAAACGTGACACAATATAAGTCTGTGCCTACCGAAATATTTGTTACAATATAAGTCTGTGCCTACTGAAACGTGTTACAATATACGTCTATGCCTACTGAAATATTTGTCACAATATAAGTCTGTGCCTACTCAAATATGTGTTACAATATAAGTATGTGCCTACTGAAAAGTGTTACAATATAAGTCTGTGCCTACTGAAACGTGTTACAATATAAGTCTGTGCCTACTGAAATATGTGTTACAATATAAGTCTGTGCCTACTGAAACGTGTTACAATATAAGTCTGTGCCTACTGAAACGTGTTACAATATAAGTCTGTGCCTACTGAAATATGTGTTACAATATAAGTCTATGCCTACTGAAACGTGTTACAATATAAGTCTGTGCCTACTGAAATATGTGTCACAATATAAGTCTGTGCCTACTCAAATATGTGTTACAATATAAGTCTGTGCCTACTGAGACGTGTTACAATATAAGTCTGTGCCTACTGAAACGTGTTACAATATAAGTCTGTGCCTACTGAAATATGTGTTACAATATAAGTCTCTGCCTACTGAAACTTGTGTTACAATATAAGTCTGTGCCTACTGAAACGTGTTGCAATATAAGTCTGTGCCTACTGAAATATGTGTTACAATATAAGTCTGTGCCTACTGAAACGTGACACAATATAAGTCTGTGCCTACCGAAATATTTGTTACAATATAAGTCTGTGCCTACTGAAACGTGTTACAATATACGTCTATGCCTACTGAAATATTTGTCACAATATAAGTCTGTGCCTACTGAAACGTGTTACAATATAAGTCTGTGCCTACTGAAATATGTGTCACAATATAAGTCTGTGCCTACTCAAATATGTGTTACAATATAAGTCTGTGCCTACTGAAACGTGTTGCAATATAAGTCTGTGCATACTGAAATATGTGTCACAATATAAGTTTGTGCCTACTGAAATATGTGTTACAATATAAGTCTGTGCCTACTGAAACGTGTTACAATATAAGTCTGTGCCTACTGAAACGTGTTACAATATAAGTCTGTGCCTACTGAACTATGTGTTACAATATAAGTCTGTTCCTACTGAAACGTGTTACAATATAAGTCTGTGCCTACTGAAATATGTGTTACAATATAAGCCTGTGCCTACTGAAATATGTGTTACAATATAAGTCTGTGCCTACTGAAACATGTTACAATATAAGTCTGTGCCTACTGAAACGTGTTACAATATAAGTCTGTGCCTAATGAAATATGTGTTACAATATAAGTCTGTGCCTAAAGAAACTTGTCTTACAATCCAAGTCTATGACTACTGAAATATGTGTTGCAATATAAGTCTGTGCCTAGCCTACTGAAATATGTGTTACAATATAAGTCTGTGCCTACTGAAACATGTGTTACAATATAAGTCTGTTCCTACTGAAACGTGTTGCAATATAAGTCTGTGTCTACTGAAATATGTGTTACAATATAAGTCTGTGCCTACTGAAACGTGTTACAATATACGTTTGTGCCTACTGAAATATGTATCACAATGTAAGTCTGTGCCTACTGAAATATGTTCTACAATATAAGTCTGTCCCTACTGTAATATGTTTTACAATATAAGTCTATGTCTACTGAAATATGTGTTACAATACAAGTCCGTGTCTACTGAAATGTGTTACAATATAAGTCTGTGCCTACTGAAATATGTGTTACAATATAAGTCTGTGCCTACTGAAACGTGTTACAATATAGATCTGTGCCTACTTAAATATGTGTCACAATATAAGTCTGTGTTTACTGAAATATGTGTCACAATATAAGTCTGTGCCTACTGAAACGTGTTACAATATAAGTCTGTGCCTACTGAAACGTGTTACAATATAAGTCTGTGCCTACTGAAATATGTGTTACAATATAAGTCTGTGCCTACTGAAACGTGTTACAATATAAGTCTGTGCCTACTGAAATATGTGTCACAATATAAGTCTGTGCCTACTCAAATATGTGTTACAATATAAGTCTGTGCCTACTGAGACGTGTTACAATATAAGTCTGTGCCTACTGAAACGTGTTACAATATAAGTCTGTGCCTACTGAAATATGTGTTACAATATAAGTCTGTGCCTACTGAAACTTGTGTAACAATATAAGCCTATGCCTACTGAAACGTGTTGCAATATAAGTCTGTGCCTACTGAAATATGTGTTACAATATAAGTCTGTGCCTACTGAAACGTGATACAATATACGTCTGTGCCTACCGAAATATGTGTTACAATATAAGTCTGTGCCTACTGAAACGTGTTACAATATACGTCTATGCCTACTGAAATATTTGTCACAATATAAGTCTGTGCCTACTGAAACGTGTTACAATATAAGTCTGTGCCTACTGAAATATGTGTCACAATATAAGTCTGTGCCTACTCAAATATGTGTTACAATATAAGTCTGTGCCTACTGAGACGTGTTAAAATATAAGTCTGTGCCTACTGAAACGTGTTACAATATAAGTCTGTGCCTACTGAAATATGTGTCACAATATAAGTCTGTGCCTACTGAAATATATTCTGGAATATACATCTGTGCCTACTGAAACATGTCACAATATAAGTATGTGCCTACTGAAATATGTGTTACAATATAAGTCTGTGCCTACTGAAATATGTGTTACAATATAAGGCTGTGCCTACTGAAACGTGTTACAATATACGTCTGTGCCTACTGAAATATTTGTCACAATATAAGTCTGTGCCTACTGAAACGTGTTACAATATAAGTCTGTGCCTACGGAAATATGTGTCACAATATAAGTCTGTGCCTACTCAAATATGTGTTACAATATAAGTCTGTGCCTACTGAGACGTGTTACAATATAAGTCTGTGCCTACTGAAACGTGTTACAATATAAGTCTGTGCCTACTGAAATATGTGTTACAATATAAGTCTGTGCCTACTGAAACGTGTTACAATATAAGTCTGTGCCTACTGAAACGTGTTACAATATAAGTCTGTGCCTACTGAAATATGTGTTACAATATAAGTCTGTGCCTACTGAAACGTGTTACAATATAAGTCTGTGCCTACTGAAACGTGTTACAATATAAGTCTGTGCCTACTGAAATATGTGTTACAATATAAGTCTGTGCCTACTGAAATATGTGTCACAATATAAGTCTGTGCCTACTCAAATATGTGTTACAATATAAGTCTGTGCCTACTGAGACGTGTTACAATATAAGTCTGTGCCTACTGAAACGTGTTACAATATAAGTCTGTGCCTACTGAAATATGTGTTACAATATAAGTCTGTGCCTACTGAAACTTGTGTAACAATATAAGCCTATGCCTACTGAAACGTGTTGCAATATAAGTCTGTGCCTACTGAAATATGTGTTACAATATAAGTCTGTGCCTACTGAAACGTGATACAATATACGTCTGTGCCTACCGAAATATGTGTTACAATATAAGTCTGTGCCTACTGAAACGTGTTACAATATACGTCTATGCCTACTGAAATATTTGTCACAATATAAGTCTGTGCCTACTGAAACGTGTTACAATATAAGTCTGTGCCTACTGAAATATGTGTCACAATATAAGTCTGTGCCTACTCAAATATGTGTTACAATATAAGTCTGTGCCTACTGAGACGTGTTACAATATAAGTCTGTGCCTCCTGAAACGTGTTACAATATAAGTCTGTGCCTACTGAAATATGTGTTACAATATAAGTCTGTGCCTACTGAAATATGTGTCACAATCCAAGTCTGTGACCACTGAAATATGTGTTGCAATATAAGTCTGTGCCTAGCCTACTGAAATATGTGTTACAATATAAGTCTGTGCCTACTGAAACATGTGTTACAATATAAGTCTGTGTCTACTGAAATATTTGTTACAATACAAGTCTGTGCCTACTGAAATGTGTTACAATATAAGTCTGTGCCTACTGAAATATGTGTTACAATATAAGTCTGTGCCTACTGAAACGTGTTACAATATACATCTGTGCCTACTGAAATATGTGTCACAATATAAGTCTGTGTCTACTGAAATATGTGTCACAATATAAGTCTGTGCCTACTGAAATATGTGTTACAATATAAGTCTGTGACTACTGAAACATGTTACAATATACATCTGTGCCTACTGAAATATGTGTCACAATATAAGTCTGTGCCTACTGAAATATGTTCTACAATATAAGTCTGTGCCTACTGAAATATGTTTTACAATATAAGTCTGTGTCTACTGAAATATGTGTTACAATATAAGTCTGTGCCTACTGAAATATGTGTTACAATATAAGTCTGTGCCTACTGAAACGTGTTACAATATACATCTGTGCCTACTGAAATATGTGTCACAATATAAGTCTGTGTCTACTGAAATATGTGTCACAATATAAGTCTGTGCCTACTGAAATATGTGTTACAATATAAGTCTGTGACTACTGAAACGTGTTAAAATATAAGTCTGTGCCTACGGAAACTTGTTACAATATAAGTCTGTGCCTACTTAAATATATTCTGGAATATACATCTGTGCCTACTGAAACGTGTCACAATATAAGTATGTGCCTACTGAAATATGTGTTACAATATAAGTCTGTGCCTACTGAAACGTGTTACAATATAAGTCTGTGCCTACTGAAATATGTGTTACAATATAAGTCTCTGCCTAATGAAACTTGTGTTACAATATAAGTCTGTGCCTACTGAAACGTGTTGCAATATAAGTCTGTGCCTACTGAAATATGTGTTACAATATAAGTCTGTGCCCACTGAAACGTGACACAATATACGTCAGTGCCTACCGAAATATGTGTTACAATATAAGTCTGTGCCTACTGAAACGTGTTACAATATACGTCTATGCCTACTGAAATATTTGTCACAATATAAGTCTGTGCCTACTGAAACGTGTTACAATATAAGTCTGTGCCTACTGAAATATGTGTCACAATATAAGTCTGTGCCTACTCAAATATGTGTTACAATATAAGTCTGTGCCTACTGAAACGTGTTGCAATATAAGTCTGTGCCTACTGAAACGTGTTACAATATAAGTCTGTGCCTACTGAAATATGTGTCACAATATAAGTCTGTGCCTACTCAAATATGTGTTACAATATAAGTCTGTGCCTACTGAGACGTGTTACAATATAAGTCTGTGCCTACTGAAACGTGTTACAATATAAGTCTGTGCCTACTGAAATATGTGTTACAATATAAGTCTGTGCCTACTGAAATATGTGTTACAATATAAGTCTGTGCCTACTGAAACGTGTTACAATATACATCTGTGCCTACTGAAATATGTGTCACAATATAAGTCTGTGTCTACTGAAATATGTGTCACAATATAAGTCTGTGCCTACTGAAATATGTGTTACAATATAAGTCTGTGACTACTGAAACATGTTACAATATACATCTGTGCCTACTGAAATATGTGTCACAATATAAGTCTGTGCCTACTGAAATATGTTCTACAATATAAGTCTGTGCCTACTGAAATATGTTTTACAATATAAGTCTGTGTCTACTGAAATATGTGTTACAATACAAGTCTGTGCCTACTGAAATGTGTTACAATATAAGTCTGTGCCTACTGAAATGTGTTACAATATAAGTCTGTGCCTACTGAAATATGTGTTACAATATAAGTCTGTGCCTACTGAAACGTGTTACAATATACATCTGTGCCTACTGAAATATGTGTCACAATATAAGTCTGTGCCTACTGAAATATGTTCTACAATATAAGTCTGTGCCTACTGAAATATGTTTTACAATATAAGTCTGTGTCTACTGAAATATGTGTTACAATACAAGTCTGTGCCTACTGAAATGTGTTACAATATAAGTCTGTGCCTACTGAAATATGTGTTACAATATAAGTCTGTGCCTACTGAAACGTGTTACAATATACATCTGTGCCTACTGAAATATGTGTCACAATATAAGTCTGTGTCTACTGAAATATGTGTCACAATATAAGTCTGTGCCTACTGAAATATGTGTTACAATATAAGTCTGTGACTACTGAAACGTGTTAAAATATAAGTCTGTGCCTACGGAAACTTGTTACAATATAAGTCTGTGCCTACTGAAATATATTCTGGAATATACATCTGTGCCTACTGAAACGTGTCACAATATAAGTATGTGCCTACTGAAATATGTGTTACAATATAAGTCTGTGCCTACTGAAATATGTGTTACAATATAAGGCTGTGCCTACTGAAACGTGTTACAATATACGTCTGTGCCTACTGAAATATTTGTCACAATATAAGTCTGTGCCTACTGAAACGTGTTACAATATAAGTCTGTGCCTACTGAAATATGTGTCACAATATAAGTCTGTGCCTACTCAAATATGTGTTACAATATAAGTCTGTGCCTACTGAGACGTGTTACAATATAAGTCTGTGCCTACTGAAACGTGTTACAATATAAGTCTGTGCCTACTGAAATATGTGTTACAATATAAGTATGTGCCTACTGAAACGTGTTACAATATAAGTCTGTGCCTACTGAAACGTGTTACAATATAAGTCTGTGCCTACTGAAATATGTGTTACAATATAAGTCTGTGTCTACTGAAACGTGTTACAATATAAGTCTGTGCCTACTGAAATATGTGTCACAATATAAGTCTGTGCCTACTCAAATATGTGTTACAATATAAGTCTGTGCCTACTGAGACGTGTTACAATATAAGTCTGTGCCTACTGAAACGTGTTACAATATAAGTCTGTGCCTACTGAAATATGTGTTACAATATAAGTCTCTGCCTACTGAAACTTGTGTTACAATATAAGTCTGTGCCTACTGAAACGTGTTGCAATATAAGTCTGTGCCTACTGAAATATGTGTTACAATATAAGTCTGTGCCTACTGAAACGTGACACAATATAAGTCTGTGCCTACCGAAATATTTGTTACAATATAAGTCTGTGCCTACTGAAACGTGTTACAATATACGTCTATGCCTACTGAAATATTTGTCACAATATAAGTCTGTGCCTACTGAAACGTGTTACAATATAAGTCTGTGCCTACTGAAATATGTGTCACAATATAAGTCTGTGCCTACTCAAATATGTGTTACAATATAAGTCTGTGCCTACTGAAACGTGTTGCAATATAAGTCTGTGCATACTGAAATATGTGTCACAATATAAGTTTGTGCCTGCTGAAATATGTGTTACAATATAAGTCTGTGCCTACTGAAACGTGTTACAATATAAGTCTGTGCCTACTGAAACGTGTTACAATATAAGTCTGTGCCTACTGAACTATGTGTTACAATATAAGTCTGTTCCTACTGAAACGTGTTACAATATAAGTCTGTGCCTACTGAAATATGTGTTACAATATAAGCCTGTGCCTACTGAAATATGTGTTACAATATAAGTCTGTGCCTACTGAAACATGTTACAATATAAGTCTGTGCCTACTGAAACGTGTTACAATATAAGTCTGTGCCTAATGAAATATGTGTTACAATATAAGTCTGTGCCTAAAGAAACTTGTCTTACAATCCAAGTCTATGACTACTGAAATATGTGTTGCAATATAAGTCTGTGCCTAGCCTACTGAAATATGTGTTACAATATAAGTCTGTGCCTACTGAAACATGTGTTACAATATAAGTCTGTTCCTACTGAAACGTGTTGCAATATAAGTCTGTGTCTACTGAAATATGTGTTACAATATAAGTCTGTGCCTACTGAAACGTGATACAATATACGTCTGTGCCTACTGAAATATGTGTTACAATATAAGTCTGTGCCTACTGAAACGTGTTACAATATACGTTTGTGCCTACTGAAATATGTATCACAATATAAGTCTGTGCCTACTGAAATATGTTCTACAATATAAGTCTGTCCCTACTGTAATATGTTTTACAATATAAGTCTATGTCTACTGAAATATGTGTTACAATACAAGTCCGTGTCTACTGAAATGTGTTACAATATAAGTCTGTGCCTACTGAAATATGTGTTACAATATAAGTCTGTGCCTACTGAAACGTGTTACAATATAGATCTGTGCCTACTGAAATATGTGTCACAATATAAGTCTGTGTTTACTGAAATATGTGTCACAATATAAGTCTGTGCCTACTGAAATATGTGTTACAATATAAGTCTGTGACTACTGAAACGTGTTACAATATAAGTCTGTGCCTACGGAAACTTGTTACAATATAAGTCTGTGCCTACTGAAATATGTGTTACAATATAAGTATGTGCCTACTGAAATATTTCTTGGAATATACATCTGTGCCTACTGAAACGTGTCACAATATAAGTATATGCCGACTGAAATATGTGTTACAATATAAGTCTGTGTCTACTGAAACATGTGTTACAATCCAAGTCTGTGCCTACTGAAATATGTGTTGCAATATAAGTCTGTGCTTAGCCTACTGAAACATGTGTTACAATATAAGTCTGTGCCTACTGAAACGTGTTACAATATAAGTCTGTGCCTACTGAAACGTGTTACAATACAAGTCTGTGCCTACTGAAATGTGTTACAATATAAGTCTGTGCCTATTGAAATATGTGTTACAATATAAGTCTGTGCCTACGGAAACTTGTTACAATATAAGTCTGTGCCTACTGAAATATATTCTGGAATATACATCTGTGCCTACTGAAACATGTCACAATATAAGTATGTGCCTACTGAAATATGTGTTACAATATAAGTCTGTGCCTACTGAAATATGTGTTACAATATAAGGCTGTGCCTACTGAAACGTGTTACAATATACGTCTGTGCCTACTGAAATATTTGTCACAATATAAGTCTGTGCCTACTGAAACGTGTTACAATATAAGTCTGTGCCTACTGAAATATGTGTCACAATATAAGTCTGTGCCTACTCAAATATGTGTTACAATATAAGTCTGTGCCTACTGAGACGTGTTACAATATAAGTCTGTGCCTACTGAAACGTGTTACAATATAAGTCTGTGCCTACTGAAATATGTGTTACAATATAAGTCTCTGCCTACTGAAACTTGTGTTACAATATAAGTCTGTGCCTACTGAAACGTGTTGCAATATAAGTCTGTGCCTACTGAAATATGTGTTACAATATAAGTCTGTGCCTACTGAAACGTGACACAATATAAGTCTGTGCCTACCGAAATATTTGTTACAATATAAGTCTGTGCCTACTGAAACGTGTTACAATATACGTCTATGCCTACTGAAATATTTGTCACAATATAAGTCTGTGCCTACTCAAATATGTGTTACAATATAAGTCTGTGCCTACTGAGACGTGTTACAATATAAGTCTGTGCCTACTGAAACGTGTTACAATATAAGTCTGTGCCTACTGAAATATGTGTTACAATATAAGTATGTGCCTACTGAAACGTGTTACAATATAAGTCTGTGCCTACTGAAACGTGTTACAATATAAGTCTGTGCCTACTGAAATATGTGTTACAATATAAGTCTGTGCCTACTGAAACGTGTTACAATATAAGTCTGTGCCTACTGAAATATGTGTCACAATATAAGTCTGTGCCTACTCAAATATGTGTTACAATATAAGTCTGTGCCTACTGAGACGTGTTACAATATAAGTCTGTGCCTACTGAAACGTGTTACAATATAAGTCTGTGCCTACTGAAATATGTGTTACAATATAAGTCTCTGCCTACTGAAACTTGTGTTACAATATAAGTCTGTGCCTACTGAAATATGTGTTACAATATAAGTCTGTGCCTACTGAAACGTGACACAATATAAGTCTGTGCCTACCGAAATATTTGTTACAATATAAGTCTGTGCCTACTGAAACGTGTTACAATATACGTCTATGCCTACTGAAATATTTGTCACAATATAAGTCTGTGCCTACTGAAACGTGTTACAATATAAGTCTGTGCCTACTGAAATATGTGTCACAATATAAGTCTGTGCCTACTCAAATATGTGTTACAATATAAGTCTGTGCCTACTGAAACGTGTTGCAATATAAGTCTGTGCATACTGAAATATGTGTCACAATATAAGTTTGTGCCTACTGAAATATGTGTTACAATATAAGTCTGTGCCTACTGAAACGTGTTACAATATAAGTCTGTGCCTACTGAAACGTGTTACAATATAAGTCTGTGCCTACTGAACTATGTGTTACAATATAAGTCTGTTCCTACTGAAACGTGTTACAATATAAGTCTGTGCCTACTGAAATATGTGTTACAATATAAGCCTGTGCCTACTGAAATATGTGTTACAATATAAGTCTGTGCCTACTGAAACATGTTACAATATAAGTCTGTGCCTACTGAAACGTGTTACAATATAAGTCTGTGCCTAATGAAATATGTGTTACAATATAAGTCTGTGCCTAAAGAAACTTGTCTTACAATCCAAGTCTATGACTACTGAAATATGTGTTGCAATATAAGTCTGTGCCTAGCCTACTGAAATATGTGTTACAATATAAGTCTGTGCCTACTGAAACATGTGTTACAATATAAGTCTGTTCCTACTGAAACGTGTTGCAATATAAGTCTGTGTCTACTGAAATATGTGTTACAATATAAGTCTGTGCCTACTGAAACGTGATACAATATACGTCTGTGCCTACTGAAATATGTGTTACAATATAAGTCTGTGCCTACTGAAACGTGTTACAATATACGTTTGTGCCTACTGAAATATGTATCACAATATAAGTCTGTGCCTACTGAAATATGTTCTACAATATAAGTCTGTCCCTACTGTAATATGTTTTACAATATAAGTCTATGTCTACTGAAATATGTGTTACAATACAAGTCCGTGTCTACTGAAATGTGTTACAATATAAGTCTGTGCCTACTGAAATATGTGTTACAATATAAGTCTGTGCCTACTGAAACGTGTTACAATATAGATCTGTGCCTACTGAAATATGTGTCACAATATAAGTCTGTGTTTACTGAAATATGTGTCACAATATAAGTCTGTGCCTACTGAAATATGTGTTACAATATAAGTCTGTGACTACTGAAACGTGTTACAATATAAGTCTGTGCCTACGGAAACTTGTTACAATATAAGTCTGTGCCTACTGAAATATGTGTTACAATATAAGTATGTGCCTACTGAAATATGTCCTGGAATATACATCTGTGCCTACTGAAACGTGTCACAATATAAGTATATGCCGACTGAAATATGTGTTACAATATAAGTCTGTGCCTACTGAAACATGTGTTACAATCCAAGTCTGTGCCTACTGAAATATGTGTTGCAATATAAGTCTGTGCTTAGCCTACTGAAACATGTGTTACAATATAAGTCTGTGCCTACTGAAACGTGTTACAATATAAGTCTGTGCCTACTGAAACGTGTTACAATACAAGTCTGTGCCTACTGAAATGTGTTACAATATAAGTCTGTGCCTACTGAAATATGTGTTACAATATAAGTCTGTGCCTACGGAAACTTGTTACAATATAAGTCTGTGCCTACTGAAATATATTCTGGAATATACATCTGTGCCTACTGAAACATGTCACAATATAAGTATGTGCCTACTGAAATATGTGTTACAATATAAGTCTGTGCCTACTGAAATATGTGTTACAATATAAGGCTGTGCCTACTGAAACGTGTTACAATATACGTCTGTGCCTACTGAAATATTTGTCACAATATAAGTCTGTGCCTACTGAAACGTGTTACAATATAAGTCTGTGCCTACTGAAATATGTGTCACAATATAAGTCTGTGCCTACTCAAATATGTGTTACAATATAAGTCTGTGCCTACTGAAACGTGTTGCAATATAAGTCTGTGCCTACTGAAATATGTGTTACAATATAAGTCTGTGCCTACTGAAACGTGACACAATATAAGTCTGTGCCTACCGAAATATTTGTTACAATATAAGTCTGTGCCTACTGAAACGTGTTACAATATACGTCTATGCCTACTGAAATATTTGTCACAATATAAGTCTGTGCCTACTCAAATATGTGTTACAATATAAGTATGTGCCTACTGAAAAGTGTTACAATATAAGTCTGTGCCTACTGAAATATGTGTTACAATATAAGTCTGTGCCTACTGAAACGTGTTACAATATAAGTCTGTGCCTACTGAAACGTGTTACAATATAAGTCTGTGCCTACTGAAATATGTGTTACAATATAAGTCTGTGCCTACTGAAACGTGTTACAATATAAGTCTGTGCCTACTGAAATATGTGTCACAATATAAGTCTGTGCCTACTCAAATATGTGTTACAATATAAGTCTGTGCCTACTGAAACGTGTTGCAATATAAGTCTGTGCATACTGAAATATGTGTCACAATATAAGTTTGTGCCTACTGAAATATGTGTTACAATATAAGTCTGTGCCTACTGAAACGTGTTACAATATAAGTCTGTGCCTACTGAAACGTGTTACAATATAAGTCTGTGCCTACTGAACTATGTGTTACAATATAAGTCTGTTCCTACTGAAACGTGTTACAATATAAGTCTGTGCCTACTGAAATATGTGTTACAATATAAGCCTGTGCCTACTGAAATATGTGTTACAATATAAGTCTGTGCCTACTGAAACATGTTACAATATAAGTCTGTGCCTACTGAAACGTGTTACAATATAAGTCTGTGCCTAATGAAATATGTGTTACAATATAAGTCTGTGCCTAAAGAAACTTGTCTTACAATCCAAGTCTATGACTACTGAAATATGTGTTGCAATATAAGTCTGTGCCTAGCCTACTGAAATATGTGTTACAATATAAGTCTGTGCCTACTGAAACATGTGTTACAATATAAGTCTGTTCCTACTGAAACGTGTTGCAATATAAGTCTGTGTCTACTGAAATATGTGTTACAATATAAGTCTGTGCCTACTGAAACGTGTTACAATATACGTTTGTGCCTACTGAAATATGTATCACAATGTAAGTCTGTGCCTACTGAAATATGTTCTACAATATAAGTCTGTCCCTACTGTAATATGTTTTACAATATAAGTCTATGTCTACTGAAATATGTGTTACAATACAAGTCCGTGTCTACTGAAATGTGTTACAATATAAGTCTGTGCCTACTGAAATATGTGTTACAATATAAGTCTGTGCCTACTGAAACGTGTTACAATATAGATCTGTGCCTACTGAAATATGTGTCACAATATAAGTCTGTGTTTACTGAAATATGTGTCACAATATAAGTCTGTGCCTACTGAAATATGTGTTACAATATAAGTCTGTGACTACTGAAACGTGTTACAATATAAGTCTGTGCCTACGGAAACTTGTTACAATATAAGTCTGTGCCTACTGAAACATGTGTTACAATCCAAGTCTGTGCCTACTGAAATATGTGTTGCAATATAAGTCTGTGCTTAGCCTACTGAAACATGTGTTACAATATAAGTCTGTGCCTACTGAAACTTGTTACAATATAAGTCTGTGCCTACTGAAACGTGTTACAATACAAGTCTGTGCCTACTGAAATGTGTTACAATATAAGTCTGTGCCTACTGAAATATGTGTTACAATATAAGTCTGTGCCTACGGAAACTTGTTACAATATAAGTCTGTGCCTACTGAAATATATTCTGGAATATACATCTGTGCCTACTGAAACATGTCACAATATAAGTATGTGCCTACTGAAATATGTGTTACAATATAAGTCTGTGCCTACTGAAATATGTGTTACAATATAAGACTGTGCCTACTGAAACGTGTTACAATATACGTCTGTGCCTACTGAAATATTTGTCACAATATAAGTCTGTGCCTACTGAAACGTGTTACAATATAAGTCTGTGCCTACTGAAATATGTGTCACAATATAAGTCTGTGCCTACTCAAATATGTGTTACAATATAAGTCTGTGCCTACTGAGACGTGTTACAATATAAGTCTGTGCCTACTGAAACGTGTTACAATATAAGTCTGTGCCTACTGAAATATGTGTTACAATATAAGTCTGTGCCTACTGAAACGTGTTACAATATAAGTCTGTGCCTACTGAAATATGTGTTACAATATAAGTCTGTGCCTACTGAAACGTGTTACAATATAAGTCTGTGCCTACTGAAATATGTGTCACAATATAAGTCTGTGCCTACTCAAATATGTGTTACAATATAAGTCTGTGCCTACTGAGACGTGTTACAATATAAGTCTGTGCCTACTGAAACGTGTTACAATATAAGTCTGTGCCTACTGAAATATGTGTTACAATATAAGTCTGTGCCTACTGAAACGTGTTACAATATAAGTCTGTGCCTACTGAAATATGTGTCACAATATAAGTCTGTGCCTACTCAAATATGTGTTACAATATAAGTCTGTGCCTACTGAAACGTGTTGCAATATAAGTCTGTGCCTACAGAAACGTGTTACAATATAAGTTTGTGCCTACTGAAACGTGTTACAATATAAGTCTGTGCCTACTGAAACGTGTTACAATATAAGTCTGTGCCTACTGAAATATGTGTTACAATATAAGCCTGTGCCTACTGAAATATGTGTTACAATATAAGTCTGTGCCTACTGAAACATGTTACAATATAAGTCTGTGCCTACTGAAACGTGTTACAATATAAGTCTGTGCCTAATGAAATATGTGTTACAATATAAGTCTGTGCCTACTGAAACTTGTCTTACAATCCAAGTCTGTGACCACTGAAATATGTGTTGCAATATAAGTCTGTGCCTAGCCTACTGAAATATGTGTTACAATATAAGTCTGTGCCTACTGAAACATGTGTTACAATATAAGTCTGTGTCTACTGAAATATTTGTTACAATACAAGTCTGTGCCTACTGAAATATGTGTTACAATATAAGTCTGTGCCTACTGAAACGTGTTACAATATAGATCTGTGCCTACTGAAATATGTGTCACAATATAAGTCTGTGTTTACTGAAATATGTGTCACAATATAAGTCTGTGCCTACTGAAATATGTGTTACAATATAAGTCTGTGACTACTGAAACGTGTTACAACATAAGTCTGTGCCTACGGAAACTTGTTACAATATAAGTCTGTGCCTACTGAAATATGTGTTACAATATAAGTCTGTGCCTACTGAAATATGTCCTGGAATATACATCTGTGCCTACTGAAACGTGTCACAATATAAGTATATGCCGACTGAAATATGTGTTACAATATAAGTCTGTGCCTACTGAAACATGTGTTACAATCCAAGTCTGTGCCTACTGAAATATGTGTTGCAATATAAGTCTGTGCTTAGCCTACTGAAACATGTGTTACAATATAAGTCTGTGCCTACTGAAACGTGTTACAATATAAGTCTGTGCCTACTGAAACATGTGTTACAATATAAGTCTGTGCCAACTGAAACGTGTTACAATATAAGTCTGTGCCTCCTCAAACGTGTTAAAATATAAGTCTGTGCCTACTGAAACGTGTTACAATATAAGTCTGTGCCTACTGAAATATGTGTCACAATATATGTCTGTGCCTACTCAAATAGGTGTTACAATATAAGTCTGTGCCTACTGAAACGTGTTGCAATATAAGTCTGTGCATACTGAAATATGTGTCACAATATAAGTTTGTGCCTACTGAAATATGTGTTACAATATAAGTCTGTGCCTACTGAAACGTGTTACAATATAAGTCTGTGCCTACTGAAACGTGTTACAATATAAGTCTGTGCCTACGGAAACTTGTTACAATATAAGTCTGTGCCTACTGAAATATGTGTTACAATATAAGTCTGTGCCTACTGAAATATGTCCTGGAATATACATCTGTGCCTACTGAAACGTGTCACAATATAAGTATATGCCGACTGAAATATGTGTTACAATATAAGTCTGTGCCTACTGAAACATGTGTTACAATCCAAGTCTGTGCCTACTGAAATATGTGTTGCAATATAAGTCTGTGCTTAGGCTACTGAAACATGTGTCACTATATAAGTCTGTGTCTACTGAAACGTGTTACAATATAAGTCTGTGCCTACTGAAACATGTGTTACAATATAAGTCTGTGCCAACTGAAACGGTTTACAATATAAGTCTGTGCCTACTCAAACGTGTTAAAATATAAGTCTGTGCCTACTGAAACGTGTTACAATATAAGTCTGTGCCTACTGAAATATGTGTCACAATATATGTCTGTGCCTACTCAAATAGGTGTTACAATATAAGTCTGTGCCTACTGAAACGTGTTGCAATATAAGTCTGTGCATACTGAAATATGTGTCACAATATAAGTTTGTGCCTACTGAAATATGTGTTACAATATAAGTCTGTGCCTACTGAAACGTGTTACAATATAAGTCTGTGCCTACTGAAACGTGTTACAATATAAGTCTGTGCCTACTGAAATATGTGTTACAATATAAGTCTGTTCCTACTGAAACGTGTTACAATATAAGTCTGTGACTACTGAAATATGTGTTACAATATAAGCCTGTGCCTACTGAAATATGTGTTACAATATAAGTCTGTGCCTACTGAAATATGTTACAATATAAGTCTGTGCCTACTGAAATATGTGTTACAATAGAAATCTGTGCCTACTGAAACGTGATACAATATAAGTCTGTGCCTACTGAAATATGTGTTACAATATAATTCTGTGCCTACTGAAACGTGTTACAATATAAGTCTGTGCCTACTGAAATATGTGTTACAATAGAAGTCTGTGCCTACTGAAACGTGATACAATATAAGTTTGTGCCTACTGAAATATGTGTTACAATATAATTCTGTGCCTACTGAAACGTGTTACAATATAAGTCTGTGCCTACTGAAATATGTGTTACAATATAAGTCTGTGCCTACATAAACGTGTTACAATATAAGTCTGTGCCTACTGAAATATGTGTCACAATATAAGTCTGTGCCTACTCAAATATGTGTTACAATATAAGTCTGTGCCTACTGAGACGTGTTACAATATAAGTCTGTGCCTACTGAAACGTGTTACAATATAAGTCTGTGCCTACTGAAATATGTGTTACAATATAAGTCTGTGCCTACTGAAATATGTGTTACAATATAAGTCTGTGCCTACTGAAACATGTTGCAATATAAGTCTGTGCCTACTGAAATATATGTTACAATATAAGTCTGTGCCTACTGAAACGTGATACAATATACGTCTGTGCCTACTGAAATATGTGTTACAATATAAGTCTGTGCCTACTGAAACGTTTTACAATATACGTCTGTGCCTACTGAAATATTTGTCACAATATAAATCTGTGCCTACTGAAACGTGTTACAATATAAGTCTGTGACTACTGAAATATGTGTCACAATATAAGTCTGTGCCTACTCAAATATGTGTTACAATATAAGTCTGTGCCTACTGAGACGTGTTACAATATAAGTCTGTGCCTACTGAAACGTGTTACAATATAAGTCTGTGCCTACTGAAATATGTGTTACAATATAAGTCTGTGCCTACTGAAACGTGTTACAATATAAGTCTGTGCCTACTGAAACGTGTTACGATATAAGTCTGTGCCTACTGAAATATGTGTTACAATATAAGTCTGTGCCTACTGAAACGTGTTACAATATAAGTCTGTGCCTACTGAAATATGTGTCACAATATAAGTCTGTGCCTACTCAAATATGTGTTACAATATAAGTCTGTGCCTACTGAGACGTGTTACAATATAAGTCTGTGCCTACTGAAACTTGTGTAACAATATAAGCCTATGCCTACTGAAACGTGTTGCAATATAAGTCTGTGCCTACTGAAATATGTGTTACAATATAAGTCTGTGCCTACTGAAACGTGATACAATATACGTCTGTGCCTACCAAAATATGTGTTACAATATAAGTCTGTGCCTACTGAAACGTGTTACAATATACGTCTATGCCTACTGAAATATTTGTCACAATATAAGTCTGTGCCTACTGAAACGTGTTACAATATAAGTCTGTGCCTACTGAAATATGTGTCACAATATAAGTCTGTGCCTACTCAAATATGTGTTACAATATAAGTCTGTGCCTACTGAAACTTGTCTTACAATCCAAGTCTGTGACCACTGAAATATGTGTTGCAATATAAGTCTGTGCCTAGCCTACTGAAATATGTGTTACAATATAAGTCTGTGCCTACTGAAACATGTGTTACAATATAAGTCTGTGTCTACTGAAATATTTGTTACAATACAAGTCTGTGCCTACTGAAATATGTGTTACAATATAAGTCTGTGCCTACTGAAACGTGTTACAATATAGATCTGTGCCTACTGAAATATGTGTCACAATATAAGTCTGTGTTTACTGAAATATGTGTCACAATATAAGTCTGTGCCTACTGAAATATGTGTTACAATATAAGTCTGTGACTACTGAAACGTGTTACAACATAAGTCTGTGCCTACGGAAACTTGTTACAATATAAGTCTGTGCCTACTGAAATATGTGTTACAATATAAGTCTGTGCCTACTGAAATATGTCCTGGAATATACATCTGTGCCTACTGAAACGTGTCACAATATAAGTATATGCCGACTGAAATATGTGTTACAATATAAGTCTGTGCCTACTGAAACATGTGTTACAATCCAAGTCTGTGCCTACTGAAATATGTGTTGCAATATAAGTCTGTGCTTAGCCTACTGAAACATGTGTTACAATATAAGTCTGTGCCTACTGAAACGTGTTACAATATAAGTCTGTGCCTACTGAAACATGTGTTACAATATAAGTCTGTGCCAACTGAAACGTGTTACAATATAAGTCTGTGCCTCCTCAAACGTGTTAAAATATAAGTCTGTGCCTACTGAAACGTGTTACAATATAAGTCTGTGCCTACTGAAATATGTGTCACAATATATGTCTGTGCCTACTCAAATAGGTGTTACAATATAAGTCTGTGCCTACTGAAACGTGTTGCAATATAAGTCTGTGCATACTGAAATATGTGTCACAATATAAGTTTGTGCCTACTGAAATATGTGTTACAATATAAGTCTGTGCCTACTGAAACGTGTTACAATATAAGTCTGTGCCTACTGAAACGTGTTACAATATAAGTCTGTGCCTACGGAAACTTGTTACAATATAAGTCTGTGCCTACTGAAATATGTGTTACAATATAAGTCTGTGCCTACTGAAATATGTCCTGGAATATACATCTGTGCCTACTGAAACGTGTCACAATATAAGTATATGCCGACTGAAATATGTGTTACAATATAAGTCTGTGCCTACTGAAACATGTGTTACAATCCAAGTCTGTGCCTACTGAAATATGTGTTGCAATATAAGTCTGTGCTTAGCCTACTGAAACATGTGTTACTATATAAGTCTGTGTCTACTGAAACGTGTTACAATATAAGTCTGTGCCTACTGAAACATGTGTTACAATATATGTCTGTGCCAACTGAAACGGTTTACAATATAAGTCTGTGCCTACTCAAACGTGTTAAAATATAAGTCTGTGCCTACTGAAACGTGTTACAATATAAGTCTGTGCCTACTGAAATATGTGTCACAATATATGTCTGTGCCTACTCAAATAGGTGTTACAATATAAGTCTGTGCCTACTGAAACGTGTTGCAATATAAGTCTGTGCATACTGAAATATGTGTCACAATATAAGTTTGTGCCTACTGAAATATGTGTTACAATATAAGTCTGTGCCTACTGAAACGTGTTACAATATAAGTCTGTGCCTACTGAAACGTGTTACAATATAAGTCTGTGCCTACTGAAATATGTGTTACAATATAAGTCTGTTCCTACTGAAACGTGTTACAATATAAGTCTGTGACTACTGAAATATGTGTTACAATATAAGCCTGTGCCTACTGAAATATGTGTTACAATATAAGTCTGTGCCTACTGAAATATGTTACAATATAAGTCTGTGCCTACTGAAATATGTGTTACAATAGAAATCTGTGCCTACTGAAACGTGATACAATATAAGTCTGTGCCTACTGAAATATGTGTTACAATATAATTCTGTGCCTACTGAAACGTGTTACAATATAAGTCTGTGCCTACTGAAATATGTGTTACAATAGAAGTCTGTGCCTACTGAAACGTGATACAATATAAGTTTGTGCCTACTGAAATATGTGTTACAATATAATTCTGTGCCTACTGAAACGTGTTACAATATAAGTCTGTGCCTACTGAAATATGTGTTACAATATAAGTCTGTGCCTACATAAACGTGTTACAATATAAGTCTGTGCCTACTGAAATATGTGTCACAATATAAGTCTGTGCCTACTCAAATATGTGTTACAATATAAGTCTGTGCCTACTGAGACGTGTTACAATATAAGTCTGTGCCTACTGAAACGTGTTACAATATAAGTCTGTGCCTACTGAAATATGTGTTACAATATAAGTCTGTGCCTACTGAAATATGTGTTACAATATAAGTCTGTGCCTACTGAAACATGTTGCAATATAAGTCTGTGCCTACTGAAATATATGTTACAATATAAGTCTGTGCCTACTGAAACGTGATACAATATACGTCTGTGCCTACTGAAATATGTGTTACAATATAAGTCTGTGCCTACTGAAACGTTTTACAATATACGTCTGTGCCTACTGAAATATTTGTCACAATATAAGTCTGTGCCTACTGAAACGTGTTACAATATAAGTCTGTGACTACTGAAATATGTGTCACAATATAAGTCTGTGCCTACTCAAATATGTGTTACAATATAAGTCTGTGCCTACTGAGACGTGTTACAATATAAGTCTGTGCCTACTGAAACGTGTTACAATATAAGTCTGTGCCTACTGAAATATGTGTTACAATATAAGTCTGTGCCTACTGAAACGTGTTACAATATAAGTCTGTGCCTACTGAAACGTGTTACGATATAAGTCTGTGCCTACTGAAATATGTGTTACAATATAAGTCTGTGCCTACTGAAACGTGTTACAATATAAGTCTGTGCCTACTGAAATATGTGTCACAATATAAGTCTGTGCCTACTCAAATATGTGTTACAATATAAGTCTGTGCCTACTGAGACGTGTTACAATATAAGTCTGTGCCTACTGAAACGTGTTACAATATAAGTCTGTGCCTACTGAAATATGTGTTACAATATAAGTCTGTGCCTACTGAAACTTGTGTAACAATATAAGCCTATGCCTACTGAAACGTGTTGCAATATAAGTCTGTGCCTACTGAAATATGTGTTACAATATAAGTCTGTGCCTACTGAAACGTGATACAATATACGTCTGTGCCTACCAAAATATGTGTTACAATATAAGTCTGTGCCTACTGAAACGTGTTACAATATACGTCTATGCCTACTGAAATATTTGTCACAATATAAGTCTGTGCCTACTGAAACGTGTTACAATATAAGTCTGTGCCTACTGAAATATGTGTCACAATATAAGTCTGTGCCTACTCAAATATGTGTTACAATATAAGTCTGTGCCTACTGAGACGTGTTAAAATATAAGTCTGTGCCTACTGAAACGTGTTACAATATAAGTCTGTGCCTACTGAAATATGTGTCACAATATAAGTCTGTGCCTACTCAAATATGTGTTACAATATAAGTCTGTGCCTACTGAAACGTGTTGCAATATAAGTCTGTGCATACTGAAATATGTGTCACAATATAAGTTTGTGCCTACTGAAATATGTGTTACAATATAAGTCTGTGCCTACTGAAACGTGTTACAATATAAGTCTGTGCCTACTGAAACGTGTTACAATATAAGTCTGTGCCTACTGAACTATGTGTTACAATATAAGTCTGTTCCTACTGAAACGTGTTACAATATAAGTCTGTGCCTACTGAAATATGTGTTACAATATAAGCCTGTGCCTACTGAAATATGTGTTACAATATAAGTCTGTGCTTACTGAAACATGTTACAATATAAGTCTGTGCCTACTGAAACATGTTACAATATAAGTCTGTGCCTAATGAAGTATGTGTTACAATATAAGTCTGTGCCTACTGAAACTTGTCTTACAATCCAAGTCTGTGACTACTGAAATATGTGTTGCAATATAAGTCTGTGCCTAGCCTACTGAAATATGTGTTACAATATAAGTCTGTGCCTACTGAAACATGTCTTACAATATAAGTCTGTGCCTACTGAAACGTGTTGCAATATAAGTCTGTGCCTATTTAAATATGTGTTACAATATAAGTCTGTGCCTACTGAAACGTGATACAATATACGTCTGTGACTACTGAAATATGTGTTACAATATAAGTCTGTGCCTACTGAAACGTGTTACAATATACGTCTGTGCCTACTGAAATATTTGTCACAATATAAGTCTGTGCCTACTGAAACGTGTTACAATATAAGTCTGTGCCTACTGAAATATGTGTCACAATATAAGTCTGTGCCTACTCAAATATGTGTTACAATATAAGTCTGTGCCTACTGAGACGTGTTACAATATAAGTCTGTGCCTACTGAAACGTGTTACAATATAAGTCTGTGCCTACTGAAACGTGTTACAATATACATCTGTGCCTACTGAAATATGTGTTGCAATATACGTCTGTGCCTAGCCTACTGAAACATGTGTTACAATATAAGTCTGTGCCTACTGAAACGTGTTACAATATAAGTCTGTGCCTAACGAAATATGTTTTACAATATAAGTCTGTGTCTACTGAAATAAGTGTTACAATACAAGTCTGTGCCTACTGAAATGTGTTACAATATAAGTCTTTGCCTACTGAAATATGTGTTACAATATAAGTCTGTGCCTACTGAAACGTGTTACAATATAAGTCTGTGCCTACTGAAATATGTTTTACAATATAAGTCTGTGCCTACTGAAACTTGTCTTACAATCCAAGTCTGTGACTACTGAAATATGTGTTACAATATAAGTCTGTGCCTAGCCTACTGAAATATGTGTTACAATATAAGTCTGTGCCTACTGAAACATGTGTTACAATATAAGTCTGTGCCTACTGAAACGTGTTGCAATATAAGTCTGTGCCTACTGAAATATGTGTTACAATATAAGTGTGTGCCTACTGAAACGTGATACAATATACGTCTGTGCCTACTGAAATATGTGTTACAATATAAGTCTGTGCCTACTGAAACGTGTTACAATATACGTCTGTGCCTACTGAAATATCTGTCACAATATAAGTCTGTGCCTACTGAAATATGTTCCACAATATAAGTCTGTGCCTACTGAAATATGTTTTACAATATAAGTCTGTGTCTACTGAAATATGTGTTACAATACAAGTCTGTGCCTACTGAAATGTGTTACAATATAAGTCTGTGCCTACTGAAATATGTGTTACAATATAAGTCTGTGCCTACTGAAACGTGTTACAATATACATCTGTGCCTACTGAAATATGTGTCACAATATAAGTCTGTGTCTACTGAAATATGTGTCACAATATAAGTCTGTGCCTACTGAAATATGTGTTACAATATAAGTCTGTGACTACTGAAACGTGTTACAATATAAGTCTGTGCCTACGGAAACTTGTTACAATATAAGTCTGTGTCTACTGAAATATGTGTTACAATATAAGTCTGTGCCTACTGAAATATGTTCTGGAATATACATCTGTGCCTACTGAAACGTGTCACAATATAAGTCTGTGTCTACTGAAATATGTGTTACAATATAAGTCTGTGCCTACTGAAACATGTGTTACAATCCAAGTCTGTGCCTACTGAAATATGTGTTGCAATATAAGTCTGTGCCTAGCCTACTGAAACATGTGTTACAATATAAGTCTGTGCCTACTGAAACGTGTTACAATATAAGTCTGTGCCTACTGAAACATGTGTTACAATATAAGTCTGTGCCAACTGAAACGTGTTACAATATAAGTCTGTGCCTACTCAAACGTGTTAAAATATAAGTCTGTGCCTACTGAAACGTGTTACAATATAAGTCTGTGCCTACTGAAATATGTGTCACAATATAAGTCTGTGCCTACTCAAATATGTGTTACAATATAAGTCTGTGCCTACTGAAACGTGTTGCAATATAAGTCTGTGCCTACAGAAACGTGTTACAATATAAGTTTGTGCCTACTGAAATATGTGTTACAATATAAGTCTGTGCCTACTGAAACGTGTTACAATATAAGTCTGTGCCTACTGAAATATGTGTTACAATATAAGCCTGTGCCTACTGAAATATGTGTTACAATATAAGTCTGTGCCTACTGAAACATGTTACAATATAAGTCTGTGCCTACTGAAACGTGTTACAATATAAGTCTGTGCCTAATGAAATATGTGTTACAATATAAGTCTGTGCCTACTGAAACTTGTCTTACAATCCAAGTCTGTGACTACTGAAATATGTGTTGCAATATAAGTCTGTGCCTAGCCTACTGAAATATGTGTTACAATATAAGTCTGTGCCTACTGAAACATGTGTTACAATATAAGTCTGTGTCTACTGAAATATGTGTTACAATACAAGTCTGTGCCTACTGAAATGTGTTACAATATAAGTCTTTGCCTACTGAAATATGTGTTACAATATAAGTCTGTGCCTACTGAAACGTGTTACAATATAAGTCTGTGCCTACTGAAACATGTGTTACAATATAAGTCTGTGCCTACTGAAATATGTTACAATATAAGTCTGTGCCTACTGAAATATGTGTTACAATAGAAATCTGTGCCTACTGAAACGTGATACAATATAAGTCTGTGCCTACTGAAATATGTGTTACAATATAATTCTGTGCCTACTGAAACGTGTTACAATATAAGTCTGTGCCTACTGAAATATGTGTTACAATAGAAGTCTGTGCCTACTGAAACGTGATACAATATAAGTCTGTGCCTACTGAAATATGTGTTACAATATAATTCTGTGCCTACTGAAACGTGTTACAATATAAGTCTGTGCCTACTGAAATATGTGTTACAATATAAGTCTGTGCCTACATAAACGTGTTACAATATAAGTCTGTGCCTACTGAAATATGTGTCACAATATAAGTCTGTGCCTACTCAAATATGTGTTACAATATAAGTCTGTGCCTACTGAGACGTGTTACAATATAAGTCTGTGCCTACTGAAACGTGTTACAATATAAGTCTGTGCCTACTGAAATATGTGTTACAATATAAGTCTGTGCCTACTGAAACGTGTTACAATATAAGTCTGTGCCTACTGAAATATGTGTTACAATATAAGCCTGTGCCTACTGAAATATGTGTTACAATATAAGTCTGTGCCTACTGAAACATGTTACAATATAAGTCTGTGCCTACTGAAACGTGTTACAATATAAGTCTGTGCCTAATGAAATATGTGTTACAATATAAGTCTGTGCCTACTGAAACTTGTCTTACAATCCAAGTCTGTGACTACTGAAATATGTGTTGCAATATAAGTCTGTGCCTAGCCTACTGAAATATGTGTTACAATATAAGTCTGTGCCTACTGAAACATGTGTTACAATATAAGTCTGTGTCTACTGAAATATGTGTTACAATACAAGTCTGTGCCTACTGAAATGTGTTACAATATAAGTCTTTGCCTACTGAAATATGTGTTACAATATAAGTCTGTGCCTACTGAAACGTGTTACAATATAAGTCTGTGCCTACTGAAATATGTTTTACAATATAAGTCTGTGCCTACTGAAACTTGTCTTACAATCCAAGTCTGTGACTACTGAAATATGTGTTGCAATATAAGTCTGTGCCTAGCCTACTGAAATATGTGTTACAATATAAGTCTGTGCCTACTGAAACATGTGTTACAATATAAGTCTGTGCCTACTGAAACGTGTTACAATATAAGTCTGTGCCTACTGAAATATGTGTTACAATAGAAGTCTGTGCCTACTGAAACGTGATACAATATAAGTCTGTGCCTACTGAAATATGTGTTACAATATAATTCTGTGCCTACTGAAACGTGTTACAATATAAGTCTGTGCCTACTGAAATATGTGTTACAATATAAGTCTGTGCCTACATAAACGTGTTCCAATATAAGTCTGTGCCTACTGAAATATGTGTCACAATATAAGTCTGTGCCTACTCAAATATGTGTTACAATATAAGTCTGTGCCTACTGAGACGTGTTACAATATAAGTCTGTGCCTACTGAAACGTGTTACAATATAAGTCTGTGCCTACTGAAATATGTGTTACAATATAAGTCTGTGCCTACTGAAATATGTGTTACAATATAAGTCTGTGCCTACTGAAACATGTTGCAATATAAGTCTGTGCCTACTGAAATATATGTTACAATATAAGTCTGTGCCTACTGAAACGTGATACAATATACGTCTGTGCCTACTGAAATATGTGTTACAATATAAGTCTGTGCCTACTGAAACGTGTTACAATATACGTCTGTGCCTACTGAAATATTTGTCACAATATAAGTCTGTGCCTACTGAAACGTGTTACAATATAAGTCTGTGACTACTGAAATATGTGTCACAATATAAGTCTGTGCCTACTCAAATATGTGTTACAATATAAGTCTGTGCCTACTGAGACGTGTTACAATATAAGTCTGTGCCTACTGAAACGTGTTACAATATAAGTCTGTGCCTACTGAAATATGTGTTACAATATAAGTCTGTGCCTACTGAAACGTGTTACAATATAAGTCTGTGCCTACTGAAACGTGTTACGATATAAGTCTGTGCCTACTGAAATATGTGTTACAATATAAGTCTGTGCCTACTGAAACGTGTTACAATATAAGTCTGTGCCTACTGAAATATGTGTTACAATATAAGTCTGTGCCTACATAAACGTGTTACAATATAAGTCTGTGCCTACTGAAATATGTGTCACAATATAAGTCTGTGCCTACTCAAATATGTGTTACAATATAAGTCTGTGCCTACTGAGACGTGTTACAATATAAGTCTGTGCCTACTGAAACGTGTTACAATATAAGTCTGTGCCTACTGAAATATGTGTTACAATATAAGTCTGTGCCTACTGAAACGTGTTACAATATAAGTCTGTGCCTACTGAAATATGTGTTACAATATAAGCCTGTGCCTACTGAAATATGTGTTACAATATAAGTCTGTGCCTACTGAAACATGTTACAATATAAGTCTGTGCCTACTGAAACGTGTTACAATATAAGTCTGTGCCTAATGAAATATGTGTTACAATATAAGTCTGTGCCTACTGAAACTTGTCTTACAATCCAAGTCTGTGACTACTGAAATATGTGTTGCAATATAAGTCTGTGCCTAGCCTACTGAAATATGTGTTACAATATAAGTCTGTGCCTACTGAAACATGTGTTACAATATAAGTCTGTGTCTACTGAAATATGTGTTACAATACAAGTCTGTGCCTACTGAAATGTGTTACAATATAAGTCTTTGCCTACTGAAATATGTGTTACAATATAAGTCTGTGCCTACTGAAACGTGTTACAATATAAGTCTGTGCCTACTGAAATATGTTTTACAATATAAGTCTGTGCCTACTGAAACTTGTCTTACAATCCAAGTCTGTGACTACTGAAATATGTGTTGCAATATAAGTCTGTGCCTAGCCTACTGAAATATGTGTTACAATATAAGTCTGTGCCTACTGAAACATGTGTTACAATATAAGTCTGTGCCTACTGAAACGTGTTACAATATAAGTCTGTGCCTACTGAAATATGTGTTACAATAGAAGTCTGTGCCTACTGAAACGTGATACAATATAAGTCTGTGCCTACTGAAATATGTGTTACAATATAATTCTGTGCCTACTGAAACGTGTTACAATATAAGTCTGTGCCTACTGAAATATGTGTTACAATATAAGTCTGTGCCTACATAAACGTGTTACAATATAAGTCTGTGCCTACTGAAATATGTGTCACAATATAAGTCTGTGCCTACTCAAATATGTGTTACAATATAAGTCTGTGCCTACTGAGACGTGTTACAATATAAGTCTGTGCCTACTGAAACGTGTTACAATATAAGTCTGTGCCTACTGAAATATGTGTTACAATATAAGTCTGTGCCTACTGAAATATGTGTTACAATATAAGTCTGTGCCTACTGAAACATGTTGCAATATAAGTCTGTGCCTACTGAAATATATGTTACAATATAAGTCTGTGCCTACTGAAACGTGATACAATATACGTCTGTGCCTACTGAAATATGTGTTACAATATAAGTCTGTGCCTACTGAAACGTGTTACAATATACGTCTGTGCCTACTGAAATATTTGTCACAATATAAGTCTGTGCCTACTGAAACGTGTTACAATATAAGTCTGTGACTACTGAAATATGTGTCACAATATAAGTCTGTGCCTACTCAAATATGTGTTACAATATAAGTCTGTGCCTACTGAGACGTGTTACAATATAAGTCTGTGCCTACTGAAACGTGTTACAATATAAGTCTGTGCCTACTGAAATATGTGTTACAATATAAGTCTGTGCCTACTGAAACGTGTTACAATATAAGTCTGTGCCTACTGAAATATGTGTCACAATATAAGTCTGTGCCTACTCAAATATGTGTTACAATATAAGTCTGTGCCTACTGAGACGTGTTACAATATAAGTCTGTGCCTACTGAAACGTGTTACAATATAAGTCTGTGCCTACTGAAATATGTGTTACAATATAAGTCTGTGCCTACTGAAACTTGTGTAACAATATAAGCCTATGCCTACTGAAACGTGTTGCAATATAAGTCTGTGCCTACTGAAATATGTGTTACAATATAAGTCTGTGCCTACTGAAACGTGATACAATATACGTCTGTGCCTACCAAAATATGTGTTACAATATAAGTCTGTGCCTACTGAAACGTGTTACAATATACGTCTATGCCTACTGAAATATTTGTCACAATATAAGTCTGTGCCTACTGAAACGTGTTACAATATAAGTCTGTGCCTACTGAAATATGTGTCACAATATAAGTCTGTGCCTACTCAAATATGTGTTACAATATAAGTCTGTGCCTACTGAGACGTGTTAAAATATAAGTCTGTGCCTACTGAAACGTGTTACAATATAAGTCTGTGCCTACTGAAATATGTGTCACAATATAAGTCTGTGCCTACTCAAATATGTGTTACAATATAAGTCTGTGCCTACTGAGACGTGTTGCAATATAAGTCTGTGCATACTGAAATATGTGTCACAATATAAGTTTGTGCCTACTGAAATATGTGTTACAATATAAGTCTGTGCCTACTGAAACGTGTTACAATATAAGTCTGTGCCTACTGAAACGTGTTACAATATAAGTCTGTGCCTACTGAACTATGTGTTACAATATAAGTCTGTTCCTACTGAAACGTGTTACAATATAAGTCTGTGCCTACTGAAATATGTGTTACAATATAAGCCTGTGCCTACTGAAATATGTGTTACAATATAAGTCTGTGCTTACTGAAACATGTTACAATATAAGTCTGTGCCTACTGAAACATGTTACAATATAAGTCTGTGCCTAATGAAGTATGTGTTACAATATAAGTCTGTGCCTACTGAAACTTGTCTTACAATCCAAGTCTGTGACTACTGAAATATGTGTTGCAATATAAGTCTGTGCCTAGCCTACTGAAATATGTGTTACAATATAAGTCTGTGCCTACTGAAACATGTCTTACAATATAAGTCTGTGCCTACTGAAACGTGTTGCAATATAAGTCTGTGCCTACTGAAATATGTGTTACAATATAAGTCTGTGCCTACTGAAACGTGATACAATATACGTCTGTGACTACTGAAATATGTGTTACAATATAAGTCTGTGCCTACTGAAACGTGTTACAATATACGTCTGTGCCTACTGAAATATTTGTCACAATATAAGTCTGTGCCTACTGAAACGTGTTACAATATAAGTCTGTGCCTACTGAAATATGTGTCACAATATAAGTCTGTGCCTACTCAAATATGTGTTACAATATAAGTCTGTGCCTACTGAGACGTGTTACAATATAAGTCTGTGCCTACTGAAACGTGTTACAATATAAGTCTGTGCCTACTGAAACGTGTAACAATATACATCTGTGCCTACTGAAATATGTGTTGCAATATACGTCTGTGCCTAGCCTACTGAAACATGTGTTACAATATAAGTCTGTGCCTACTGAAACGTGTTACAATATAAGTCTGTGCCTAACGAAATATGTTTTACAATATAAGTCTGTGTCTACTGAAATATGTGTTACAATACAAGTCTGTGCCTACTGAAATGTGTTACAATATAAGTCTTTGCCTACTGAAATATGTGTTACAATATAAGTCTGTGCCTACTGAAACGTGTTACAATATAAGTCTGTGCCTACTGAAATATGTTTTACAATATAAGTCTGTGCCTACTGAAACTTGTCTTACAATCCAAGTCTGTGACTACTGAAATATGTGTTACAATATAAGTCTGTGCCTAGCCTACTGAAATATGTGTTACAATATAAGTCTGTGCCTACTGAAACATGTGTTACAATATAAGTCTGTGCCTACTGAAACGTGTTGCAATATAAGTCTGTGCCTACTGAAATATGTGTTACAATATAAGTGTGTGCCTACTGAAACGTGATACAATATACGTCTGTGCCTACTGAAATATGTGTTACAATATAAGTCTGTGCCTACTGAAACGTGTTACAATATACGTCTGTGCCTACTGAAATATCTGTCACAATATAAGTCTGTGCCTACTGAAATATGTTCCACAATATAAGTCTGTGCCTACTGAAATATGTTTTACAATATAAGTCTGTGTCTACTGAAATATGTGTTACAATACAAGTCTGTGCCTACTGAAATGTGTTACAATATAAGTCTGTGCCTACTGAAATATGTGTTACAATATAAGTCTGTGCCTACTGAAACGTGTTACAATATACATCTGTGCCTACTGAAATATGTGTCACAATATAAGTCTGTGTCTACTGAAATATGTGTCACAATATAAGTCTGTGCCTACTGAAATATGTGTTACAATATAAGTCTGTGACTACTGAAACGTGTTACAATATAAGTCTGTGCCTACGGAAACTTGTTACAATATAAGTCTGTGTCTACTGAAATATGTGTTACAATATAAGTCTGTGCCTACTGAAATATGTTCTGGAATATACATCTGTGCCTACTGAAACGTGTCACAATATAAGTCTGTGTCTACTGAAATATGTGTTACAATATAAGTCTGTGCCTACTGAAACATGTGTTACAATCCAAGTCTGTGCCTACTGAAATATGTGTTGCAATATAAGTCTGTGCCTAGCCTACTGAAACATGTGTTACAATATAAGTCTGTGCCTACTGAAACGTGTTACAATATAAGTCTGTGCCTACTGAAACATGTGTTACAATATAAGTCTGTGCCAACTGAAACGTGTTACAATATAAGTCTGTGCCTACTCAAACGTGTTAAAATATAAGTCTGTGCCTACTGAAACGTGTTACAATATAAGTCTGTGCCTACTGAAATATGTGTCACAATATAAGTCTGTGCCTACTCAAATATGTGTTACAATATAAGTCTGTGCCTACTGAAACGTGTTGCAATATAAGTCTGTGCCTACAGAAACGTGTTACAATATAAGTTTGTGCCTACTGAAATATGTGTTACAATATAAGTCTGTGCCTACTGAAACGTGTTACAATATAAGTCTGTGCCTACTGAAATATGTGTTACAATATAAGCCTGTGCCTACTGAAATATGTGTTACAATATAAGTCTGTGCCTACTGAAACATGTTACAATATAAGTCTGTGCCTACTGAAACGTGTTACAATATAAGTCTGTGCCTAATGAAATATGTGTTACAATATAAGTCTGTGCCTACTGAAACTTGTCTTACAATCCAAGTCTGTGACTACTGAAATATGTGTTGCAATATAAGTCTGTGCCTAGCCTACTGAAATATGTGTTACAATATAAGTCTGTGCCTACTGAAACATGTGTTACAATATAAGTCTGTGTCTACTGAAATATGTGTTACAATACAAGTCTGTGCCTACTGAAATGTGTTACAATATAAGTCTTTGCCTACTGAAATATGTGTTACAATATAAGTCTGTGCCTACTGAAACGTGTTACAATATAAGTCTGTGCCTACTGAAATATGTTTTACAATATAAGTCTGTGCCTACTGAAACTTGTCTTACAATCCAAGTCTGTGACTACTGAAATATGTGTTGCAATATAAGTCTATGCCTAGCCTACTGAAATATGTGTTACAATATAAGTCTGTGCCTACTGAAACATGTGTTACAATATAAGTCTGTGCCTACTGAAACGTGTTGCAATATAAGTCTGTGCCTACTGAAATATGTGTTACAATATAAGTCTGTGCCTACTGAAACGTGATACAATATACGTCTGTGCCTACTGAAATATGTGTTACAATATAAGTCTGTGCCTACTGAAACGTGTTACAATATACGTCTGTGCCTACTGAAATATCTGTCACAATATAAGTCTGTGCCTACTGAAATATGTTCCACAATATAAGTCTGTGCCTACTGAAATATGTTTTACAATATAAGTCTGTGTCTACTGAAATATGTGTTACAATACAAGTCTGTGCCTACTGAAATGTGGTACAATATAAGTCTGTGCCTACTGAAATATGTGTTACAATATAAGTCTGTGCCTACTGAAACGTGTTACAATATACATCTGTGCCTACTGAAATATGTGTCACAATATAAGTCTGTGTCTACTGAAATATGTGTCACAATATAAGTCTGTGCCTACTGAAATATGTGTTACAATATAAGTCTGTGACTACTGAAACGTGTTACAATATAAGTCTGTGCCTACGGAAACTTGTTACAATATAAGTCTGTGCCTACTGAAATATGTGTTACAATATAAGTCTGTGCCTACTGAAATATGTTCTGGAATATACATCTGTGCCTACTGAAACGTGTCACAATATAAGTCTGTGTCTACTGAAATATGTGTTACAATATAAGTCTGTGCCAACTGAAACGTGTTACAATATAAGTCTGTGCCTACTCAAACGTGTTAAAATATAAGTCTGTGCCTACTGAAACGTGTTACAATATAAGTCTGTGCCTACTGAAATATGTGTCACAATATAAGTCTGTGCCTACTCAAATATGTGTTACAATATAAGTCTGTGCCTACTGAAACGTGTTGCAATATAAGTCTGTGCCTACTGAAACGTGTTACAATATAAGTTTGTGCCTACTGAAATATGTGTTACAATATAAGTCTGTGCCTACTGAAACGTGTTACAATATAAGTCTGTGCCTACTGAAATATGTGTTACAATATAAGCCTGTGCCTACTGAAATATGTGTTACAATATAAGTCTGTGCCTTCTGAAACATGTTACAATATAAGTCTGTGCCTACTGAAACGTGTTACAATATAAGTCTGTGCCTAATGAAATATGTGTTACAATATAAGTCTGTGCCTACTGAAACTTGTCTTACAATCCAAGTCTGTGACTACTGAAATATGTGTTGCAATATAAGTCTGTGCCTAGCCTACTGAAATATGTGTTACAATATAAGTCTGTGCCTACTGAAACATGTGTTACAATATAAGTCTGTGCCTACTGAAACGTGTTGCAATATAAGTCTGTGCCTACTGAAATATGTGTTACAATATAAGTCTGTGCCTACTGAAACGTGATACAATATACGTCTGTGCCTACTGAAATATGTGTTACAATATAAGTCTGTGCCTACTGAAACGTGTTACAATATACGTCTGTGCCTACTGAAATATTTGTCACAATATAAGTCTGTGCCTACTGAAACGTGTTACAATATAAGTCTGTGCCTACGGAAATATGTGTCACAATATAAGTCTGTGCCTACTCAAATATGTGTTACAATATAAGTCTGTGCCTACTGAGACGTGTTACAATATAAGTCTGTGCCTACTGAAACGTGTTACAATATAAGTCTGTGCCTACTGAAATATGTGTTACAATATAAGTCTGTGCCTACTGAAACGTGTTACAATATAAGTCTGTGCCTACTGAAACGTGTTACAATAGAAGTCTGTGCCTACTGAAATATGTGTTACAATATAAGTCTGTGCCTACTGAAACGTGTTACAATATACGTCTGTGTCTACTGAAATATGTGTTACAATACAAGTCTGTGCCTACTGAAATGTGTTACAATATAAGTCTGTGCCTACTGAAATATGTGTTACAATATAAGTCTGTGCCTAATGAAACGTGTTACAATATACATCTGTGCCTACTGAAATATGTGTTGCAATATAAGTCTGTGCCTAGCCTACTGAAACATGTGTTACAATATAAGTCTGTGCCTACTGAAATATGTGTTACAATATAAGTCTGTGCCTACTGAAACGTGTTACAATATACATCTGTGCCTACTGAAATATGTTTTACAATATAAGTCTGTGCCTACTGAAACTTGTCTTACAATCCAAGTCTGTGACTACTGAAATATGTGTTACAATATAAGTCTGTGCCTAGCCTACTGAAATATGTGTTACAATATAAGTCTGTGCCTACTGAAACATGTGTTACAATATAAGTCTGTGCCTACTGAAACGTGTTGCAATATAAGTCTGTGCCTACTGAAATATGTGTTACAATATAAGTGTGTGCCTACTGAAACGTGATACAATATACGTCTGTGCCTACTGAAATATGTGTTACAATATAAGTCTGTGCCTACTGAAACGTGTTACAATATACGTCTGTGCCTACTGAAATATCTGTCACAATATAAGTCTGTGCCTACTGAAATATGTTCCACAATATAAGTCTGTGCCTACTGAAATATGTTTTACAATATAAGTCTGTGTCTACTGAAATATGTGTTACAATACAAGTCTGTGCCTACTGAAATGTGTTACAATATAAGTCTGTGCCTACTGAAATATGTGTTACAATATAAGTCTGTGCCTACTGAAACGTGTTACAATATACATCTGTGCCTACTGAAATATGTGTCACAATATAAGTCTGTGTCTACTGAAATATGTGTCACAATATAAGTCTGTGCCTACTGAAATATGTGTTACAATATAAGTCTGTGACTACTGAAACGTGTTACAATATAAGTCTGTGCCTACGGAAACTTGTTACAATATAAGTCTGTGTCTACTGAAATATGTGTTACAATATAAGTCTGTGCCTACTGAAATATGTTCTGGAATATACATCTGTGCCTACTGAAACGTGTCACAATATAAGTCTGTGTCTACTGAAATATGTGTTACAATATAAGTCTGTGCCTACTGAAACATGTGTTACAATCCAAGTCTGTGCCTACTGAAATATGTGTTGCAATATAAGTCTGTGCCTAGCCTACTGAAACATGTGTTACAATATAAGTCTGTGCCTACTGAAACGTGTTACAATATAAGTCTGTGCCTACTGAAACATGTGTTACAATATAAGTCTGTGCCAACTGAAACGTGTTACAATATAAGTCTGTGCCTACTCAAACGTGTTAAAATATAAGTCTGTGCCTACTGAAACGTGTTACAATATAAGTCTGTGCCTACTGAAATATGTGTCACAATATAAGTCTGTGCCTACTCAAATATGTGTTACAATATAAGTCTGTGCCTACTGAAACGTGTTGCAATATAAGTCTGTGCCTACAGAAACGTGTTACAATATAAGTTTGTGCCTACTGAAATATGTGTTACAATATAAGTCTGTGCCTACTGAAACGTGTTACAATATAAGTCTGTGCCTACTGAAATATGTGTTACAATATAAGCCTGTGCCTACTGAAATATGTGTTACAATATAAGTCTGTGCCTACTGAAACATGTTACAATATAAGTCTGTGCCTACTGAAACGTGTTACAATATAAGTCTGTGCCTAATGAAATATGTGTTACAATATAAGTCTGTGCCTACTGAAACTTGTCTTACAATCCAAGTCTGTGACTACTGAAATATGTGTTGCAATATAAGTCTGTGCCTAGCCTACTGAAATATGTGTTACAATATAAGTCTGTGCCTACTGAAACATGTGTTACAATATAAGTCTGTGTCTACTGAAATATGTGTTACAATACAAGTCTGTGCCTACTGAAATGTGTTACAATATAAGTCTTTGCCTACTGAAATATGTGTTACAATATAAGTCTGTGCCTACTGAAACGTGTTACAATATAAGTCTGTGCCTACTGAAATATGTTTTACAATATAAGTCTGTGCCTACTGAAACTTGTCTTACAATCCAAGTCTGTGACTACTGAAATATGTGTTGCAATATAAGTCTGTGCCTAGCCTACTGAAATATGTGTTACAATATAAGTCTGTGCCTACTGAAACATGTGTTACAATATAAGTCTGTGCCTACTGAAACGTGTTGCAATATAAGTCTGTGCCTACTGAAATATGTGTTACAATATAAGTCTGTGCCTACTGAAACGTGATACAATATACGTCTGTGCCTACTGAAATATGTGTTACAATATAAGTCTGTGCCTACTGAAACGTGTTACAATATACGTCTGTGCCTACTGAAATATCTGTCACAATATAAGTCTGTGCCTACTGAAATATGTTCCACAATATAAGTCTGTGCCTACTGAAATATGTTTTACAATATAAGTCTGTGTCTACTGAAATATGTGTTACAATACAAGTCTGTGCCTACTGAAATGTGGTACAATATAAGTCTGTGCCTACTGAAATATGTGTTACAATATAAGTCTGTGCCTACTGAAACGTGTTACAATATACATCTGTGCCTACTGAAATATGTGTCACAATATAAGTCTGTGTCTACTGAAATATGTGTCACAATATAAGTCTGTGCCTACTGAAATATGTGTTACAATATAAGTCTGTGACTACTGAAACGTGTTACAATATAAGTCTGTGCCTACGGAAACTTGTTACAATATAAGTCTGTGCCTACTGAAATATGTGTTACAATATAAGTCTGTGCCTACTGAAATATGTTCTGGAATATACATCTGTGCCTACTGAAACGTGTCACAATATAAGTCTGTGTCTACTGAAATATGTGTTACAATATAAGTCTGTGCCAACTGAAACGTGTTACAATATAAGTCTGTGCCTACTCAAACGTGTTAAAATATAAGTCTGTGCCTACTGAAACGTGTTACAATATAAGTCTGTGCCTACTGAAATATGTGTCACAATATAAGTCTGTGCCTACTCAAATATGTGTTACAATATAAGTCTGTGCCTACTGAAACGTGTTGCAATATAAGTCTGTGCCTACTGAAACGTGTTACAATATAAGTTTGTGCCTACTGAAATATGTGTTACAATATAAGTCTGTGCCTACTGAAACGTGTTACAATATAAGTCTGTGCCTACTGAAATATGTGTTACAATATAAGCCTGTGCCTACTGAAATATGTGTTACAATATAAGTCTGTGCCTTCTGAAACATGTTACAATATAAGTCTGTGCCTACTGAAACGTGTTACAATATAAGTCTGTGCCTAATGAAATATGTGTTACAATATAAGTCTGTGCCTACTGAAACTTGTCTTACAATCCAAGTCTGTGACTACTGAAATATGTGTTGCAATATAAGTCTGTGCCTAGCCTACTGAAATATGTGTTACAATATAAGTCTGTGCCTACTGAAACATGTGTTACAATATAAGTCTGTGCCTACTGAAACGTGTTGCAATATAAGTCTGTGCCTACTGAAATATGTGTTACAATATAAGTCTGTGCCTACTGAAACGTGATACAATATACGTCTGTGCCTACTGAAATATGTGTTACAATATAAGTCTGTGCCTACTGAAACGTGTTACAATATACGTCTGTGCCTACTGAAATATTTGTCACAATATAAGTCTGTGCCTACTGAAACGTGTTACAATATAAGTCTGTGCCTACGGAAATATGTGTCACAATATAAGTCTGTGCCTACTCAAATATGTGTTACAATATAAGTCTGTGCCTACTGAGACGTGTTACAATATAAGTCTGTGCCTACTGAAACGTGTTACAATATAAGTCTGTGCCTACTGAAATATGTGTTACAATATAAGTCTGTGCCTACTGAAACGTGTTACAATATAAGTCTGTGCCTACTGAAACGTGTTACAATAGAAGTCTGTGCCTACTGAAATATGTGTTACAATATAAGTCTGTGCCTACTGAAACGTGTTACAATATACGTCTGTGTCTACTGAAATATGTGTTACAATACAAGTCTGTGCCTACTGAAATGTGTTACAATATAAGTCTGTGCCTACTGAAATATGTGTTACAATATAAGTCTGTGCCTACTGAAACGTGTTACAATATACATCTGTGCCTACTGAAATATGTGTTGCAATATAAGTCTGTGCCTAGCCTACTGAAACATGTGTTACAATATAAGTCTGTGCCTACTGAAACGTGTTACAATAGAAGTATGTGCCTACTGAAATATGTGTTACAATATAAGTCTGTGCCTACTGAAACTTGTTACAATATACGTCTGTGTCTACTGAAATATGTGTTACAATACAAGTCTGTGCCTACTGAAACTTGTTACAATATACGTCTGTGCCTACTGAAATATGTGTTACAATATAAGTCTGTGCCTACTGAAATATGTGTTACAATATACGTCTGTGCCTACTGAAATATGTGTCACAATATAAGTCTGTGCCTACTCAAATATGTGTTACAATATAAGTCTGTGCCTACTGAAACGTGTTGCAATATAAGTCTGTGCCTACTGAAACGTGTTACAATATACTAAGTCTGTGCCTACTGAAATATGTGTTACAATATAAGTCTGTGCCTACTGAAATGTGTTCTGGAATAGACATATGCTACTTTCCATTGCAGAAGCCTTTCAATACATTCAGAATTACCTGTCCAACATCAAAAGACTACATCATTACCAGCAAGGACTAGGGTGCTAAACCTAGTGGGCTATGTCCTGTAATTATATTATCCCCCCCCCGCCCCCGGACTGTAACTGACTGTCGTATATATTCTGTACATATGTAATCATCGATCTGAGACGCCAATCTTGTTTCTAATGAGGTCGTCTTCACAAGCGATGTTCTCTTGTCGTATCTTTTTGGAGCCCCTCAAGACAGCACTGCCTTTATCAAAATTCAGAAATGCTCAGTCACACGCGTGCGCGCGCGCGCACACACACACATGCCAGACAGTCTGGACAAAGGCATAAAAGTCTAATTGATGTCATTGTGCATTAACATGCTGTGTACTTGGAGAACAGTAGTGTTTGTGACGACCCGGTGGCGACCACTGTGGTGACAGCGGTCGCCATTTGGACGGTGCGTGGCATCCTCCTCATCACATTTTCTTTTTATACATCTTATAAATCCATATCATTTTGTTATCCTGTTTCAATGTTACATCCTTCTCTCACTAAGATGTGTGGCAATTTTTTTTTTGACATTGTGATGGTGGTCACATGGCTCGGGTCCTGGGCTGTTCCGGTGGCGCCTGGACACTGCTTGGCATACTGCACATCATATTCTTCATACATTTCATAACTCCATTATAATTCCGTCATCCTCTTTCAATGTTGTATTGTGTCAATTGTATACACACAACATCCATTGCACGTTGCGCGTCTTGGGAGAGAGAGCCCTCCTCTGTTGCTCTCCCTGAGCTTTCTTCCTATTTTTTCTCCCTGTTAAAGGATTTTTTTAGGGAGGTGTTCCTTATCCGATGCGAGGGTCTAAGGGCAGGATGTTGTGTTGCTGTAAAGCCCCCTGAGGCAAATCTGTAATTTGTGATACTGGGCTACACAAATAAAACTGACTTGACTTTGTGCAAATACAGCACAGCTCCCTCCCATATGTGCAGTTGTTAGAAAATGAAAGGTGCTGACAGATACCGGGGTACTCGATCATTTTGGTGTAGGGTAGGTCGGACCGGTTCCCACCGTGCGTTTTGGGGAGTGCTACGGAACGACTCGAGCGATTTAAACGGCCGCCGTCGCAGCCACGAGACGTTTTCATCTACAACTCATGTGTGATAATTCACACATTATTTACAAATCCGCAGCGAGATTCATCCCCTAGTCCAAGGAAAATGCTCCTGCTAAAGATCAACGGGAGGTTTGTTCCACAGTCTTTCATCACGGTTCCATACTGTAGCGAATTCGGGGGACAACGCAACCGCAGGAACTGCCGCGGCCGGGAAGCGAGCCCGTATCGCCCGCACCGCAGGAGACATCGCTAACCGCTCGACTAAAGGGCCGGACCCGCGTGCCAGCGGCCAGCGTGTCTTCTTATCCATGCACGTTACAGTACCATCAGCGAGGAACAGAGCGCCGCGCCGCGCGCCATCGCTTGCTCACTGATGCCTCAGCACACGCCAAGTCTCTCACAGATCTCCTATCAAACGTGCACATTGGCGATGCTGCCAGGATTTACAACACTTTATGCCGTCTGTCAGAGTTTAGAGATTCTAGATAAGAGCGAACAAAAAATAGAATAGAAAAATAAGAAGGGAGTGGCCCAAAAAAAACGAGAAGGAACTGATGAAAGGCATCACCTCTGATAAAAGCGCCGCTTCTTGCCACTTTTTTTTTTGTTGGAAGATTGGAGTGCTTTTCCAAAGATGAGAGGATTTCGCCGGGGTGGGGGGGGGGTCGTATGTGACCTAGTGTGCACAACAGAGGAGAGGTGGGGCTTCGTGCTATGTAGGCCACCAGCAGTTTGATGGCAACCCCCAATTCTGTCTCTGCAGTCAAAAAAAGTAGCACAAGCCACCAGATGAATGGAGCGTCTGGCACGGTTAAGGAATAAGAAATGTTTTCAGCCCAAAGGCTAGCTGAGACCGTGTTTTATAAAAAGACAAAAAAAAAAAAGCAAAATTGTGTGAACATGCCCCGACTTTTCTTTTTGTCGTTATCTTGCCACCCGTTTTCTTCCCTGTTTGAAAGGCACGTGTGTTTGGGATGAGATTCGAAAAAGGCTCAAATCAGACAGGTGTCTGGGACAAGGTGGTCCAACTCAACAGTCTTCTTTTTCCTTAAGTGTTAGGCCAAACACTGTATTCTCCCCTCGCAGAGCTGGAGGGGGCAGAGTTGAAGAAGCTAAGCTTTCCATTGGGAGTGATGAAGAAAGACAGGATTAGGAACGAGTATATTAGAGGGGCAGCTCAGGTTGGACGGTTTGGAGACAAAGCAAGAGAGGCAAGTTTGAGATGGTTTGGACATGTGTGGAGGAGAGATGCTGGGTATATTGGGGGAAGATGGGGCTGCCAGGCCAGGGAAGAGGAGAGGAGGAAGGCCAAAGAGGAGGTTCATGGATGTGGTGAGGGAGGACATGCAGGTGACTGGTGTGACAGAGGAAGATGCAGAGGACAGGAAGAGATGGAAACGGATGATCCGCAGTGGCGACCCCTAACGGGAGCAGCGGAAGTAGTAGTAGACTGTATTTTCCCCTCTCCTTGCATCCTCTACTCTTTTTCAACATGAAATTATTTGCAGCATCATCTCTAAAATTATAACTCATATTCTGTATTGTCTTCTCTGTACACTGTCAATAAATACGTAATGTTTTACTCTCATTAAATGATTAATAGAACGCGAAAGTGTATGAGTCGTGAGTTGAAGAGTGTCAAGACATGTATTGTGTTGGTATTGCATAAGCTGGCTAAGTAGAGCTAAGGCTAAGTAGCGCTAAGCTAATGTACGCGGTTATTTTCTTGCCCGGTGCGAGATTCGATACGTGGTGTACTGCACCACAAAGCGACGTCACTAACCGCTCGACTAAAGGGTCAGACCCGCCAGCCAGCGGCCAGCGTGTCTACTTATCCATGCACGTTACACTATGTACCTGCAAAAGAAGGTGGACATAATTACCATCACCGAGGAGAGACATCATCTCACTGAGTAATCTCAATTAAGTCAGCAAGACGAGATTAATGTCCACACCGTCTCGGTGACAAGTTAATCTAAGGTGTGTTTAATCATCATCAATAAAGCAAAGCCAGTCCTATCCTTGGCTAACATTGAAGCTGACTGAGACAAAGTCAAAGAGATATGCAGATGTCAGCCAGAACTAGACGTGTTGACTTGTTCAGTTTTATAGAAAACATCTCCTTGTTTAGGCTATCGGGTTATTATGTTCTGTATGAATCTAGATTCACACTGACTGGAATAGTCTGTTCAGAATTACCTGACATGGCCACATCTCCAAATGTTTACTCTCCTGTTAATCTTACTGTAACCTATTTTTCTGGACTTGCCTGTTAGTGATTTTAAGTTCCTGTTATAACCTGTTGCCACAGTATATGCCTTGAGCTCTTATTTTGAAGGCTGAAGAGAGAGCGGAAGTGCTGTACGCAGTGTTGTTGCTGTGGATTTCTGTTGGGGGGAAGAATCCAAAGAATCCTCGTGTGAAAGTGGAACCTCCGTATTTGTTATGTTATAGTTTCATACAGTATAGGCGACATCTACAAACCCTCGGTTACACTGGTGGCAGCGGTGGGATCCGGAAGCGTACAGATCCTCAGAAGTCTCTACTAATAATACACATTAGCCTCTAGCTAACGGGTCTGACCCTTTAGCCGAGCGGTTAGGGATGTCGCCTTGTTGTGCAGTACACCCCGTATCGAATCCCGCACCGGGCAAGAAAATAACCGGTTACACTATTAATATACTGAATATCGCGTATTTCATAGAGAAGTGGGTGAATAACATTACTGGAACTAACCGGCGACCGTTATTGTAATGCTGTATTCTGTCTTGGTCACAAAACAGATGAAGGCTTTGACTTTTATTCATACTTTGGGAACAGGCTGCACAATGTCGGCAAGGAAACAAACCCGGTGCATTGTGCAGGCATCCCTGATGGACGTCTCTGTTCTCTGGCGTGTCTGCCCGCGTCCCTCTGTCTCGGATATTGTTTGCGCCGGAGCAAGAGGAGAGAGGAAGCGTGTTAAAACCTTCTTTGCCAAAATTAAAGTTTTGAACTAGAACGACCAAGCCGGTCATTTTGACCGTTTTGGATTTTCAAAGTTTAATAACTTTGTGGGGAAAAGAAAGATACAAACCGGCCGCTCCCTGAATGCTCCTAATGCTCCTAAAGTTGCATATATTTGCATTAAATTTGTTTTAGGTGAACTGCACACACAAAAAGTGATAAGATCTACCTAAACCGATCATGACCGGCCAAAATGACTGCGCGTAATTTCTGCGTCATGGCGCGCGTCATGTCACTATTTATGACGCGTGTTGTGCGCGTCATTTCCTTCGCGACGTTCTTTGCTCTGTCCTGGAAACACACTAGCGCCCTCCAGTGCAGAGAAATAGTCTCAACTTGATTTGTGATTATGTCCAACATGTCTGGTTACAGACGCACCATGACTACCACCGAGGCGCTGCAGCGTTTACAGGCGTTGGACAGCGGCCTGTTTAAATTGTTTGAAAAATAGTTTTAAAGCTGTTAAAATGTTAATTTGGGTGTCAGTCGTTTCTTAACAGACATACTAACATATATAATGCATTAATATCTCAACTGGGTATTTATCTTGACAGAATATAGATTGTAAAAACCGTCGTTCTAGTAGTTTGTAAGTGTCAGTCGTTGTTTGAGACTGATTCAATGGTTATTTTCAGTTCTTATTTTTAACATTTCACGTTTTATATGCGTTGTTACATTTGTTAGATTAGCAATATGTGTTTTCCGTTTTGTTTTTCAGGTAATATTTTCACTTTTTCAATTTTACTATTCAAGTTTGACCATGTGTCTGAAGTTTAAATTGTTTATAAATAGTATTATAGTTGTTAAAATTTTAATTTTGGTATCAGTCGTTTCCTAACAGACATACTAACATATGCAATGCGTTATTATCTCAACTGGGCATTTATCTTGACAGGCTATAGAGTTTAAAAACCGGCGGTCATTTTGACCGCCCGTGGTCGTGTTAGGTAGGAGGGAAATCCCGGTCGTTGTAGTGTTACAAGACTTTCCAGCGGATATTTGCAACGCTACAAATCTGACTAAGCCAATTAGGGTGTATGCACAAACAGAGACAACAAAATTCTGGAACAAGATCAAAAATATTTTAGCAAAATCTTGCGAAGTAGGCCTCAATATGACGGTGTCAGCACTGTCCGATGCTTGTGTGACCGTGTAAGAGTGAACAGGGATGGGGAATATGTCAAGGATGTCTATTAATAACGCACACGTTCTCAGGTCTTCGCCTCCTGCATAATTGCTTGTGGCAGTGTTGTCGTGTGTCTTCTAGAGTGAAACAAGTGTGGGTTTGGCGCCTTAATGAAAACACCAGTCGCTCGACTGAATTACAGTGATTACACCACCGTACAAAGGATATTACCAACAAAGAGGATTACAATTAAATACGGAGATTGTCTTCTCATCGCTGTTCTTCACTTCACAGGGGTTTAAGATAGCCCAACTCCAGGGTTTTATCCTTGTTACCAGTAATGCTTCAAACTGTGTCTGCGTTCGAGTTCTCATTGAATTTGTAAATACGTTTAAAAGTTTTAATAAAACAATTCCTGAAAAAAAAAACTTTTGCCAACTGTTTATTTAATCTCTTTTGTTTTTCTATGGAGAAATAAGCACTTAAATACCTTGCTCTTATGTGTATGCATGACAATAGGAACACATTTGATCACTCTCGTAATTCTCTCTCCATCACACACACATTGTCGCTCTCATATTTCCATTTTATCTCTTATTTTTACCCCATCTCCTCTCTTTCTCCCTCTCTCCTTCCTTCCATCGCCTAACCCCTCCTCGGTCGTATTTTCGTTCTAATCCCGTCCTAAAATATGGCCTCGTTAATAAGGTGGCAGAGGTAAAAACATTGGATTAAGAGCAGATTAAAGATAATTAATCCTGCATAATGAGAACTAATCTGGTGCTCCTCTGTGTGTTCTTTGGCTGTCTGTTTTGGGTTTTTTTTTTCTTCCTGTGCCCTTTCTTACCGACTGAGTCATCCGCCCCCGGGTGCAGCCGCTGAAATATACATGAGGTGCGGGTTTTCCTGAAATAAAGCAGATCTGTGGAGAGAAGGCTGAAGTTGTGTTTTAGTAACTTGGGTCTGGGATGCAGCACAGTGGACTCATTAGCACGTGTCAGAAAAGGCATCGCATACATGCATGCAAACATGAACGCGCACACACACGCACAATTTAGAGACCCAGGGAGCAAAAGTGTTGCTCTCCTCTTCTAATAAAATTTCTGCATTTGTCCTTGAACACATCGCCTCACCTGAACCACATCACAAACAGGCACACACAAGTGTGCACAAACCCACATGTGCATGGGGATCCCCCATCAGTGTGCTCCCAAGGAACCCCGTATTCCATAGTGTGCTGTGTGTCCTTGAAAAGTCTCTCTCTCTCTCTCTCTCTCTCTCTCTCTCTCTCTCTCTCTCTCTCTCTCTCTCTCTCTCTCTCTCTCTCTCTCTCTCTCTCTCTCTCTCTCTCTCTCTCTCTCTCTCTCTCTCTCTCTCTCTCACATGCACCACATGCCCTTGAACACTGCGATGTCTGGGGAGGAGGTCACAGACAATCAGTCCCTAGGCCCTCTGAGTCCCTCACAGCATCCGGGACACTACCTCTGGGAGTCCTGTTCTTTCCTCACTGCCCCCCCACCATCCCGTTCCCTGCGTTTCTCATCTCTGCTCCCCCTCCTGTCCTATCTACCCACTCCCTCATAGGTTCATGTGACAGATTATCATTATTATCATGAGTGCTATCTATTTGGTTCTCATTTCCAAAGACTACATTGCAACGTGGTAAGTACGTAATCCGGCAACCAAACACACGAACATTCGGTGTAAACAGTTTGTCCAGATAGCAAAATCACTGTGGCCCGGACCCGTCCCACACCCGGCACTTTCGTCCCGCCCGCATACCGCGTGGGATGGTGGCACTTGAGCGGTCCGCTCCTGTTTGCCAGATCTGGACCAGAACTAAGCCATCGCAATGCCGCGGGTGCTGCATATTTGCCAAAGGCTGACCCACATTTGACTTGGCATATCTGGGCCATATTTGCTGTTATACATGTGGGCCGCTTCAGGCTCCTGTCCTTTTTGTCAGGGCCAGAAGAAGGCCATCGGTGCTGCATCACTGCCTGAAGCGGCCCACATCCGGATGCTATCTGGGAGCCCAGCAGCAAAACACACAAACGTTCAGTGTAAACAAGTTTGTTGTCCAGCATGACAAACAGAAACACTTGCTCTGACAAACCAAACATCACCTTCCCTACATGCTCTTTTCTATGTCACCGGCCACCTCGTTCTCCTCTTCCTCTCTGCTTACTTTATGTTAACGCTTCCCAGGCGGCGCTCACATGGACTCTGACTGAGTGTTGTCTCTGTGGGACAGATGTTCTGAGTTTGATATACTCTATTATTGCTCCCTTCATTTAACCCATCCTAGCTGTGTAGCTAGGAGCAGTGGACAGCCGCCGTGCCCACCAACTCCAGTTCGTCTTGCCGTGCCTTGCTCAGGGGCATGGACAGCAGTATTAACCCTAACATGCATGTCTTTTTGATGGCGGGGGAAAGCGGAGCAGCGCTAACCGCTGCGCCGCCGTGCCGCCCATGATGTGTTATGATATGAATGGTCTATTGTTGTGTGATGTGTTGGCTTGTGTCACACTCGTGCCATGTGGCGGAGTGTGTTTCTTCACCCCCATGTGACTGGGGCAGGACCCTCTTTCCCTACAGCACAGGGCAATTCAAGCAGTTGTGGCTCTTTTGCATGCTTCCTATAACATTCGCTCTCCAGTGCCTTTTTTTTTGTCTTTTCTCCTTTGGACACTTCCTTCCATCCTGTAAATTCTCTCTTCGCCGTCGCCTGCTCTATTCCCCTGGCCCCAATTGCTCCCCACCTCACCCCCCATATGCGTCTCAACCACAGACTCCTCAAGGATTTGAGGCCCTTTAAGTTTTCCCCAAGCACGCACGCACACACACACACACACACACACACACACACACACACACACACACACACACACACACACACACACACACAGGGAAGCGCGTGAGAATGCGCTTCTCTCGTCCCTTTATCCTCCATCACCATTCTTGTCTCAAATGGACCCCGTCCCACTAGCGAATGCCCCCCACTCCTCAACCCCCAGGTCCCTTCAGCTCTTTCTTTGCAGAAGAGCTGATGAATGTGACGGGGCAGATGTGGCTGAGAGGAGAGCAATTAAAACCATCTCTGCTCTCCTTTTTCTTTCTGCAGACCCGGTGGGGAAAAGAGGGAGACGGAGAGATTGTGTCTGGCAAAAAATAAAAAATAATTAAAAAAAATCTTATCTCAATCAGAACGAGCTGTATTGAAGGTCGGGTAAAGACAAAATAACTTTTAGGCTTCTTTTGGGGACCTTGATACCAGGAATCAAGGGCGTGCCGCTGAGGATGGTACATCGGCGGAGAAACAACTCTCATCTCAATCTGAGGAACGGGTCTAATGTTAAAGCTCTGAGGGTAGGAGGCATACGTGAAATGGGCCGAAAAAAGTTCACTTGAGCTCGTGTAGCACCAGCTGGAGGAGGATATGACACATTATTGGGGTGACACATTGCAGTGGATAGCATGGTCGCCTCACAGCAAGAAGGTCCTGGGTTCGAGCCCCGGGGTAGTCCAACCTTGGGGGTCGTCCCGGGTCATCCCCTGTGTGGAGTTTGCATGTTTTCCCCGTGTCTGCGTGGGTTTCCTCCGGGTGCTCCGGTTTTCCGTCACAGTACAAAGACATGTAGGTCAGGTGACTCGGCCGTACTAAATTGCCCCTAGGTATGAGCCCTGTGTGATGGCCTGGCAGCCTGTCCAAGGTGTCTCCCCGCCTGCCGCCCAGTGACTGCTGGGATAGGCTCCAGCATCCCCATGACCCTGAGAGCAGGATAAGCGGTTTGGATAATGGACGAATGGACATTGCAGTTGTGGCGTGTGTATCAGAAACAGTGTACTGTGCAGCACATATGACGAGGATATGATGATGAGGATGAGGATGAAGCAGTAAGGCTTATCACAGTGGTTAGCGCTGTCGCCTCCCAGCAAGAAGGTCCTGGGTTCGAACCCCAGGGGTGTCCAACACCCCAGGTCCAACCCGGGTCGTCCTCCGTGTGGAGTTTGCATGTTCTCCCCGTGTCTGCGGTGGGTTTTCTCCGGGTGCTCCGGTTTCCCCCACCATCCAACAGAAACATGCATGTTAGGGTGCATACTCCTGTCTGTGCCCCTGACCAGGGCAATGGGAAAAGAACTGGCGTTGGTCCCCGGGCGCAGCATGAAGGCGACAGCCTGCTGCTCCTAGCTGCACAGATCACAGCCAGGATGGGTCAATCTGCAGTAACTGAATTTCCCCAAGGGGGATTAATAAAGGAAACTTAATTAATTAATTCTGCATCATGTTAAGAAGAAGCATGGATTACACAGTAGATTCAAAATCAGAAAAAAATGCTTCATGCATGAGTGTATATCTATAGTTAAAATAATATTTAATGAAATATTGTTATTAATTCTACATTCATAATATTCCTGCCAAATAGAAACCTCTACACCCTTTTCCTTCACTCCTGTTATTAGCTGCTAATAGCTAAAAGTGATAGTTTTCTAGATACAGTTTGGTCAGACAGAAAGAGCCCACCTCTCTGTAAGGTTAAAACTGAAACCTATACATTCCTCTCCTCCAAACTGGAAGGATTTTTCTTCTCTCTCTCTTATACTGGTTAGCTGGTCTGGACCCATTATGCTCAAGCTCTCCAATCACTGCAATCAGTACAGTCCACTGCAAAAGTGGACCGTAAGAGAGTCCAACGAATAGAGCTGACTGGTGCAGGTTTTTAGTGCGCTAAGGAGGTACTGTTCAGTACCTCTAACAAGAAGTACATTTATCAGACATCGGCTGATTTTCCCCTTGACACGTCTGCATTTTTTAGTCTGACTCGTCTGGCCTGCTGTCAGGTCTACTGGAAAGTTCTACATGTTGATAGCTACTAAAAAGGCAGTAATGGCAAAAGAACGTTTCTTCAGTACACCTATGATATCTTATCATGATCTTCTTTCTTTTTGTCTTTACAGTCCCCGATGATGGCTGTTTACATCCCAGGTCCTTTTCTGTGTGGAGTTTGCATGTTGTCCCCGTGTCCGCGTGGGTTTCCTCCGGGTGCTCCGGTCTCCTCCCACCATCAAAAAGACATGCATGTTAGGGTGAATACTCCTGCCTGTGCCCCTGAGCAAGACAAGAAGAAAAACAACTGGAGTCAGGCCGTGGGCGTTGCACCGCAGCCGTGCACTGCTCCTATACAATAGGATGGGTTAAATGCAGAAAACAAATGTCGTTGTAACCACACAATGACAAAATAGAGCAGGCTTTCTTTCTGTCTTTCTTTCTTGAATTGAAGTGTGCCTGAAATGTGTCTGAATTCAATTAATTGTTTCTCTCGTGGGGCTGAGCAGGGAATTCCTACGTCATCTAAACACATCACAGCACCTTGGACCAGCACTAGTAGTATTGCTAGCCTTCGCTTGAAGCCCGCAGCTGCAAACTGATTACAACTTTAAGTGACCATATCATCACCCAATCAAATTTTGATGTTTAGTGACAGAACACCCCAGGGGCCCTGCAATATAGGGGTGCTAGCCCCCGGTGTCGTCATCAACTTTGAGGTTGAGCCTTTGGCGGGCTGTGAGGGAACTAAGCACAATGGCCGCCGCATTCACAACTGTTGAATTTTGATCTTGTTGCCAATTTAATGTGTGTTTCTTCAACTTCAAAGGCACGATCACTTTTTGGGTAACACTTTAGTATGGGGAACGTAGTCACCATTAATTAGGTGCTTATTAGCATGCAAATTAGCAACATATTGGCTCTTAATTGGTCATTATTACGTACTCATTAATGCCTTCTTCTGCATGGCCTTATTATACAACCAGTAAGCCATTAACTATGAGTTTTCCCTCTATAACCTCAGAATTATTGCTTATTAGTAGTACCATCTCAATATGCTTCGCTTAGTATGGACTTTATAAGGTGGTAGTACCACAAGAAGAGTTATTCTCCCTTACTAACACTTAATGAATATGGTCTGTTCTTACATAACAACACACAAAACTACAAGTGTTAATAGTGTTAAATTACTCTAAATTAAGTTTTTGTTACTTAGAATATGTTCCCCATACTAAAGTGGCATCTTGATCATTACTAATTCACTAGTAATTAAGTTTTTTTATGTTCCCCATACTAAAGTGTTACCTATTGATGGAATAGGTCACAGATGTGCACAGGTACCTGAACGTCCAGGGTTCTATATGTGAAAACAAGAACCTTAACTTGATGTGGAGCCGATGTAAAGAAGATAAAATGGGTGTAATGTGAGTCATTTTGCTGGACCTGGTCAACAGACTTGCAGCAGCATTCTGGACCATTTGTAAATGGTCCAGGGATGACTTGCTAAGGCAGGTGAAAGGGCCATTGCAGCCGTATGATTTAAAAAGCATGAATGATCATTTCTAGCCCAGGTTGTGACACAACAGACATGAGTTTTGCAGTGTTTCCTAAATGGAAAAAAACATATATAGGTCAACAAATATATATTTTGATAGAAGTGCATAGCCTTATCAAAAATAACACCAATATATTTGAGATTAGACTGTACAACTAAAGAAAGGGACCCAATACACTGAGCAACCTTGGAAGCTATATTTCTGAAGCAATGATACGGACCTCGGTCTTATCTGCATTTAGCTGTAAAAGAAAAAGTTGTTGGCCATCCGGTCCTTAATGGCAATCAGACAATTGTGCAAAACACAGTTTGTCAGTCTTATCAGACTTAAGAGGCATACAGCTGAATGTCATCAGTGAAACAGTGATATGAGATACCTTTAAATTTGCTAATAATATGACCTAAGGGAAGTATATACAAGGCAAATAATATAGGACCCAAGACAGAACCCTGAGGTACACCACAGGAAAGAGCAGCAGTTTCGGACATATCGGTGACCAGGCAACACAGACAAACTCCTATCCAAGACATAGGAGGAGAACAAGTCCAGGGCACTCTGAGAGACACCCACCGACTAACTAAGCTTTTCAGTCAGGATGCTGGGATCCACAGTATCAAAAGCTGCGCTAAGATCCAGCAACACCAAAACAAAGCCTTTACCCACATCAGAATACATCATTATGTCATTGGAGACTCTGAGAAGAGCTGTTTCAGTGGAATGCTTCTGATGGAAGCCAGATTGGAATTTATCTAAAACGCTGCATGCAGTCAAGACAGCAGCAGTGAGTTGTTTGGCAACAACTTTCTCTAAAATGGTTTAGATGAGTAGTTATAGACCTATAGTTTTGGGGAAGGGATGGATCAAGGAAAGCTTATTATTTCAAAAGAGACTGAAAAATTTAATGTTTAAATAAACTGGGATGCAACCAGATTGCAGGGAGCTATTTATAGGAGACCAGGCATGGACCAATAGATCCAAGTCCATTTTTAAGCAATTGGTAAAATATCTACAGGGCTTGAGGAAGGTTTCATACTGCCCACCAGAACTTGCAGAGAAACAGAAGAGAAACGGTCCAAACTTGACGGTCCAGTTGGATAAGTGGAAAAGGGAGTAGAAGAGGGGATCGTGCTAGTCCGGGCAACAAAGATGTCAGAGGAGCGGAAATGCTCGATGGTGAGCAAAAAGATAGCTGAGTTCTTTTGCAGAGAGTAACATGACCAGTGAATGAGGTAAATATCCAGCTCATTCTGCAAAAATTGTCAAAACACTTGGTAGATTTGTAATATATATATATATATATATATATATATATATATATATATATATATATATATATATATATATATATATATATATATATATAAAGACAAAAGGTCTAATCACAAAGTCTAATTACTCTAATTTCCTCTAAAACAGCATCCAAGAGGGCAAATAAGCAACATTCCAGCCAATTATATCACAAAATGTTTTGCACCATCCACTCACATCCCTCCCTACCTTTTGTCCTACCCTAATCTCTTGCTTTACTTGGAAACACATCACATCATGGAAGCAAGATACACTCTGAATTCTGTTTCATGTTGTGTTTAAATGCAAATAAAATACCTGTCCAAATAAACTGCACACAGTGTGCTTCAGTGACAGATCTGGTTTTGGCAGGACTGCAGGCGCCCGCTTGCTCCTTTTTCGTTAAAAACACAAACTTAGCAGTGATGAAGTTGAAGGTCCCAAAGTTCTGCCATTGTAAAGGACATCCTGTCCTTTGTAGCTCTCTCTTACCCTCTCTGCCCCCCCCTACCCAACAAGACACTCTCTCTCTTGCCCCTCCCTCCTTCCCTATGGGGACTAGTGTCATGTGGTGATGAATAGTCAGATTGGAGGCAGGAGGACACACAATGTAGGTCGGACTCTGGGGCTTGTTGTCTACTGCTGTGTGTGTGTGTGTGTGTGTGTGTGTGTGTGTGTGTGTGTTGGTGCATACTGTCCCTCTGTGTACGTGGGATTGTGGATGGGGGAGGCGAGGTACAACAATATGATGTATGGGATGCCCGTACCCCCTTATACACCCGTTCCCATTTGCTATTCTATCACCCCCTCCCTTACACATGAACACAACTAAAAGGCTCACACGCATGCACGCACACACACGCACACACACAGACAAGAGATGGATAATCAGCTCATTTGTTATGGAGCAGTTAGATTAGCATTGGAACATATGCGCGATGATGAACTATACCAGAGCCGAGAAACAACCTTGTTCAGCAAGACTCACACAGGGGAGAGAGGGATGGTGTAATAAAGGACGTCGAACTGAACTTTCCTCACTTTGGGGTCACTAAAAGCCAGGGTGCAATCATGAATTCAAGGGTATTTGCAAGTCCATGTAGTTCCCTGGGCATAGCTCTTTACTTAAGGTGTTGTGACTATGCTTGATATCTTAATTCCTAGTTTTAGCATTTTGTGGCAGCCATTTTTTTGTTTCTCCTCATCAGTACAAGGTTAGAATGCTATATGAGAATGTTAAATGACACACCATAAAATAACCCTTATCCAGCCGCTGAGATACATGAGGATTATCCAGGTAGCTGCGAGCTGTAAGATTTTAGATGTTTTCAAATATATTAGAATAACAAAGAGTAAAACAGATGAGGTAAGGTAAGACCAAACCCTCCATGTTCAGTTTGCAGACAAGGAACACCTCGATCTCTATCACTCACCGAATTGGTATAAAAGAACTGAAGACGCACGAGGAGAGGCCAGAAAGAGAGGAACCAGAGAGAAGACCAACGATATAACAAGTGACGCACAAGATCTCATCTACGGCCTTTGTGCTGACTTGATGCACCTATAACTGGGGATTTGTATTGGAATCCATTTTGTAATTGACTACTGATGGATTATCTCATCTCATCTCATCTCATCTCATCTCATCTCATCATCAGCCGCTTCTCCGGGGTCGGGTCGTGGTGGCAGCAAGCTAAGTAGGGCACTCCAGATGTCGCTCTCCCCAGCAACGCCGTCCAGCTCCTCCTGGGGGATCCCAAGGTGTTCCCAGGCCAGACTGGACATGTAGTCCCTGCAGCGAGTTCTGGGTCTACCCCGGGGTCTCCTCCTCCCAGTTGAACGTGCCCGATTGATTGAGCAGGTGTAATGACTGATTTCATCCTAGTGGACTTATTGTTCTGTTTTGTTCTTATTCAAGATATATGCTAATACCAAATTCAATAGATTGGCACGTCCTTAGGAATTAGTATCTATTGAGCTAGAGCCAGTGGACTGACCCAACTGGGTTATTTAATGTTTTACCTATGCAACTCAAAAGTAAGAGCATTTTGACTGCCCTGCATCTGTAAATGTATTCTCCTACATCCTGCAGAGGTGTATTCAAACGGGTAGCAATGCTACAGTAATAGTCAATGCAGGGTGGTGCCACGGATGGTAGCCTCGATTCTGTGCTCTCTAGTAAATTTTCTGCTTTTGTTTATTTGTTTAGTTTCCAGGCCCCACTCACTGATCACATGCAGCAAGGAAAAACTTTTAAGCCTCCACCTGTCCACTGGGCAAACTGAACAGACTTTTTCACTGACTTTAACTGAATGTTTTAACAAAAGTCTTGCCAAGCTTTTGGCTAGTGCAGCTCGGTGTGGACTCTGACGAAGACGCTGAAGGGGAGAGCGAGCCAGAGCGCTCATTAAACTGTGACAGCGGAGATTTAGAACCACGCTACCGTCAATCCACCTGGCAAATGTCCGCTCTCTGGTCAACAAGATGGATGAGCTGCTACTCATAAATGGAAAAGAAAAAAAAAACTCAGACTTTTCCAGATCTGCCACCCTGTTCTTCAGTGAAACCTGGCTCACACTGGACAGTACACTTCATCTGCCGCAGTTCCAACTCCTCCGAGCAGACCACGAAATGGAGCTATCGGGGGGGGGGGGGATGGGGTGGCAGCATATGCTTCTACATAAACCAAGGCTGGTGCGTGGATGCCACAGTGTTGCTGAAGAAATCATGCAGCCCTCACTTAGACCTTTTTCATTGGTTGTAAACTATTCTATCTGCAAATCTGCAAAGCCCGTGGTTAAAACAGTGAGGGATTGGACCAATGAGTCAAAACTGGAGCTCCAGGCCTGCCTTGACTGTACTAATTGAAGTGGTTTTTGAGGCTGCGTCTACAGACCTGGACGAACTTACTGACACTGTGACATCTAACATCAGCTTTTGGGAGGACATGTGTGTGCCCACCAGAACTTTCTGTACCTTTAACAACAATAAGCTCTGGTTCACAGCAAAACTCAGGCACCTTTGTCAGACCAAAGAGGCAGCCTACAGGATTGGAGATAGGATCTGGTAAAACCAAGCCAGAAATACACTCAAAAAGGAGATCAGAGTGGCAAAAAGGTGCTACTCTGACAAGTTGAAAAATGTTTTCTGCCAACGACCCAGCATCAGTTTGAAGACGCAACTACAGGAGACCATCCCCCCACACTGCAGGGAACCATCAACTGGCTGATGATCTAAATGGATTTTACCGCAGGTTTGATAAGCAAACTTTCACACCCCTCAACCTCTCCGGACACAACACACAATCAACTGCACACCACCACCCCCCCCAACCCCCACCCACATTCAGGATGTCTGTTGAGGACATGGACCAGCTCTTCCAGAGACAGAAGATCAGGAAGGTACCCTCCTGTCTGAAAGTCTGTGCTGACCAGCTGGCCCCCATTTTCACACTGATCTTCAACAGATCACTGGAACTGTGTGAAGTCCCCTCCTGCTTCATGAGCTCCACTATCATCCCGATCCCCAAGAATCCCCGTATCACAGGATTAAATGATTACAGACCCATTGCCCTAACATCTGTGGTCATGAAATCCTTCGAGAGACTGGTGTTGGCCCGACTGATGGAAACCATAGGCCCCCTGCTTGAATCCCTGCAATATACCTACTGAGCAAATAGGTCAGTGGAAGATGCAGACAACAGGGGATGCATTACATCTTCCAACACCTTGACTACCCAGGGACACACACAAGGGTCCTGTTTGGGGACTTCAGCTCAGCATTCAACACCAGTGTCCCAGATATTCTCCACTCCAAATTCCCCCAGCTCACTGTACCAGCCCCTATCTGCCAGTGGATTAAAAACTTCCTAACAGACAGGAGGCAGGTGGTGAGGCTGGGAAAAATCACATCCAGCACCCGGACAATCAGCACTGGCACCCTCCAGGGATGTATGCTCTCCCCTCTACTCAAATCACTGCACCTCAGGAGACCCATCTGTTAAACTCCAGAATTTTGCGGACGACACAACCATCATTGGCCTTATCCGGGATTGTGACAAAGTCTGTATATAGATGGGAGGTTGAACAGCTGGCCCTGTGGTGCGGCCATAACAACCTGGAGCTGAACATGCACAAAACTGTGGAGATAACAGTGGACTTCAGGAGTAGCCCCTAACCCCCCCCCCCATCATACTCAAGAGCATGGTGTCCATGGTGAAAATCTATAGATTTCTGGGTTCCACAATCTCCCAGCACCTAAGGTGGGCATCCAACACTCAATCACCAAAAAGGCCCAGTAGAGGATGTACTTTCGCTGCCAACTCAAGAAGTTCAACCTAATTGATTCAGTTCTACACTGCAATAATCCAGTCTGTCCTCTGCATATCCATCCCTGTCTGGTTTGGTCCGGCCACCAAACAGGACAAGGACAGACTACAACGGACAGTTAAGTCTGCAGAGAAAATCATTGGTGCCAACCTGCTCTATATTCAGGACGTAAGCACCTCAAGTGTCAGGAAACGGGCAGGCAACATCACTGCAGACCCATCACACCCTGGTCCAACTCATTCCCTCTGGCAGGCACTACAGAGCACTGTACCCCAAAACAACCACATATAAAACAGTTTCTTTCCATGGGCTGTCATTCAAATAAACACTGACCTCTGTCAATAAATCCAACCATGTTGTGTATACTGTACTGAACATTGTACATATACTGGTACTCTCTGTCATGTCCATCTACCTCAGCATGTAAGTAACCTGCTAACATCTATTTCAGCATCTCTGATATGTTCTCTGCACCATTGCACTTTATCACATCTTATTTCACCTGTATAAGTCAATCCTTGTGTATATATCTAAGATTGTTGCGTTGTCGTGTTGTTATTCCATGTTAAGTACACGGAGAGAGCCACAAAACCGGTGTCAAATTCCATGTAGTTTACACCTACATGGCCAACAAACATGATTCTGATTCTGATTCTGAGAGTGTTCTTATAATGTCAGAGGACTATTTTATAAATAATATTTTAGAGGCATATTTGATGATGGTAAACTACCATAAATACTTAATTGGAAAAAAGGGATTGAAAAAAGTTGATAAAAATGAATTTGGTCCAACAGACAACTTGAGTATAGCTAGTAGTTAATATATAATAGTTCTGTTTTGAACAGAGTTCATGGTACCTCTAGTATGGTGCACATGAAGGACTGTGTAAATGTGAAATGGCCACGAGAGCAAGAACACGGAGGGCTACAGAAACGGAGTTTGGAGGTTTTTGTGAGACACTGTGGCCATCACCGGCCGGCGGGTTTTTCGAGTCATCTTCTTTACTGTGCTCTTCACTCGTTCACCAGACAAGGCCCACCTCCTACACACTTCCCCCAGAGGCACATATTCACCAGCTCATCTTTCATCTCCTCTCTCTCCTCCACCTGTCACTGTTTGGGTCCATCGCTCCCAAGAACCCCTCTTGTCTTCTTCCTCCTCATCGCCTCCCCCTCTACCTGTTCTCTTTCGCTCTCTCACATTCTCCCGTTCCCCTCTCCGCGGCCCAGCACAGCAAAGAGGCAGAAGGGATGCCCCCGCCATTCCTCTTTCATCTTCTCTCTGGTGCTCTCTGTTTCTGCCCCCCCCCCACCCACCTCTGTTTTGGCAGTAATTCTGCAATACACTCAAATGTGGAAACCTCATAGTATTGTCCTCTCGCAACCTCTCTCTCTCTCTCTCTCTCTCTCGCAACTGTGTGCATGTGTTGTATGTGGGAGAGTGCTTGTTTTAGTCAACATGCATGTATATATTCTCTGTGCCTGGTTTGCTGCTGTGCGGATGCCACCAACAAACCAGGCATTTGGATGTTGGCATCTCCCGGCATGCTTTGAAAGGCTGCATGTGTCTTTGCACGGCGCTGCCACCTCTCCCGGCTGCAGAAGAGAACAGACGGGAACAAAAAGGAGTGAAACAGATCTGTGCTATCATCCCCAGGCAGGCCCCCAATCTCTGTCTTTGTGCTTGGTTACCTGTTGGTTCTCATATAATTACAGCCTCCCCCCCCTCATCCATCACGGTGTTATTGTGGTGCGCTGCCCGCCCATTCTTCCCATTCTCTGGAAGAGCTACACAAAGAAACAATAACAAAGTCCAAACGGCACCACCAACCAGAGGGTAACAACAGAGAGAGACAGAGAGACAGAGAGAGAGAGAGAGAGACTAACAAAAGGCAGTTAATGGAGGGGGAAAGAACAAAAGATTATTACATTAAGGCACAGGACGATCTTCTTGCCGTGTTGGTAAATGTGCCTCCTGAAATCTGTTCAGCGCATGTAAGCACCTGCTCCTCCCCTGCACGAGATGGAGCAGCGTACAGCCACCACCACTGCCCCACGAGGGAGCGGATGGAGGGCAGACCGCTAGAAGGAGGCCTTTGACTCGAGATCTTAGAGGGATTTTAACGCTAGTACGACCGGGATTTCACTCCTACCTAAAATGACCATGGGCAGTCAAAATGACCGCCGGTTTTTAAACCCCGCGTTAACAACGGCCAGCATTGGTGCTGCGCCCTCACATGGACACTGTACAATCTGCTGTGGCGACCCATGAAAAACGGGGAAAGCTGAAAGAAGAAGAAGATTCCGTCAAGATAAATACCCAGTTGAGATATTAATGCCTTACATACGTTAGTATGTCGGTTAGGAAACGACTGACACAAAATTGACATTTTAACAACTATAATATAGCGAACTCGGGGGGGGGGGGGGCAGGCCCGCCACAGCCGCGCCGCGAACGCGTGTATTCCCGCACCGCGCGCGCGACAACGTTAACCAGTCGACTAAAGGGTCCGACCCGCTAACCAAGGGCCAATTTACCCGTGCACGTTACACTACCCGCCTCTTTCAGACACCAATGTAGCGAACTCAGAGGAGCAGTCCGGGAACCGCCACAGCCGGGACGCGAACCCGTACCGCAGACGACAACGTTAACCAATCGACAAAGGGTCCGACCCGTTAGCCAACGGCTAACGTGTCTACTTACCCGTGAACGTTACACTACTATTTTTAAACAACAGAGAGACATGGTCGAACTTGAATATCAAAACTGAAAAAGTGAAAATATTACCTGAAAACAACACGGAAAACACATATTGCTAATCTGACAAACGTATCAAGGTCTGTAAAACGTGAAATGTAAAAAAAAAGAACTGAAAATAAATACTGAGACGGAACTCAAAAATTACGACCATGGGCGGTCAAAATGACCGCCGTGGTTTTTAAACTCTATTTTCTGTCAAGATACATACTCAGTTGAGATATTAAAGCATTACATATGTTAGTATGCCTGTTAAGAAACTAACTGACACCAAAATTATCATTTTAACAACTTTAATACTATTTTTCTAACAATTTAAAATGGCCGCTGTCCAACGCCTGTAAACACTGCAGCCCCTCGGTGGTAGTCATGTCGCGTCTGTAACGGTGTCTGTAACCAGACATGTTGGACATAATCACACATCAAGTTTAGACCATTTCTCTGCACTGGGGGGCGCCAGTGTGTTTCCAGGACAGAGCAACGAACTTCACGAAGGAAGTGACGCGACCAACACGCGTCATAAATAGTGACATGACGCGCACGATCGCAGTAAATTACGAGCCGTCATTTTGACCGCTCATGGTCGTTTTAGGTAGATCTTACCGTAACTTTTTTGTGCAATTGATCTAAAACTCATTTTAACGCAAATATATGTAATTTTAGGAGCATTCGGAGAGCGGCAGGTCTGTATTTTTTCTTTCACAGTTAGTAAACTTTGAAATCCAAAACCGCCAAATTGACGGCCTTGAGAGTGTGACGTCATGTTTGGGAGATGCGTCTGATAATTTCATTCTCGGCCCTCAGGGTGCGGTGCTGGTGTGTATAAAGGGTCGACTTTTGGTTTAGTGTGTATTTTAATGAACTACAAGGTACTTCAGAATTTTTGGCGGCCTTCACATTATTACTACAGCATTTTCCTCTTTTCGTCTCCTTGAAACTGCAAATCCTGAATGTTATTTTGCCAGACCTTGACAATGGTCATTCCACATGCACTTGTTTTGACTTTGAAATATTCATATCCAGATTTCTTTCCCCCAAATCTTACCATCAAATTGAAAAATCAAAAAGTTAAAATCAAGGGACTGCATATTGCCGTAATGCTAGTGGGATTAAGGCTAGATTTTAAATTTCATCGCTCGCCTTTAAGTCACGCCTCATGTGGACGACTTGCTGTTGCATCCAGCTTTTGGTATTTGGGGGAAGATGATAAGCCAAGGCCTTGTCTGCGATCCATTTTGGGTCATTTCACCATCTACCACAGTGAAGACTAGATGCAAATGTATTCTTGATCACACCACACGTGCATTTTTGAGGAAAAAACAAAACACTTGATACGTATATATTCTAATCACTTCTCTTTAAAGAACTGGGTTTTACTGTATGGTAGACCCATGCCCCTCATCCACACACACATACATGCACACACACGCATGTTGTATCTTAATGCTGGACTATCTTTGTAGTTTTACCCTTTCCCCTCTCATAACGCAGTAAGATTTAATACCTTTATAAGCGGTGAGAAATCCTTGCTTCAGCCCCTCCTAATGGCATGAAACCCATAATCCCCTCCAGGCCACTGCCCGCTGGAGGTAATGAAGGGTTTTAACAGTGTGACACATGAAATATTGCTTGTTCCCAGTGGTGGATCTAGAGATTTTTTCCTGGGGTGGCAAGACTGTGTCCCAGAGGTGGCAGCTGCCCCCCCCTTGCCACCCTGTAGATCCGCGCCTGTGAGGGGGAGGGGGATTCTAAATCGGCGACTTCTGTTTGAGATGAGTTTGGCGCAGGTCTCATTGACCTTCACCATGCATGTACATAAAATATACTGTAAAAACATATTATCTGATTTATAAATGGGGTGGCAACAGGGGTGGCAAGACTGTGTCCCAGAGGTGGCAGGTGCCACCCCTGTTGCCACCCTGTAGATCCGCCCCTGGTTGTTCCTCATAGTGCCTCAGTTTCCGTCACATAAAGGGTGTTTCAGGAACAGGTGGTGAATATTTGTAGTTCCCTTTTGTGTTTCTGATCAGTGACTCGATGGACCTAATGGGATGGGGGTGGGGGGGCAAATCAAAGAATTCATTGCATTTAACTGAGATTGTTGTATTTCTATTCACCGGTAAAGTTGTTTGATTAATCCAGTTAGTATAATGTCTTCCAGGTGATTTGCCAGATAAAACAAGAGTTCTGCCTAAGATTATGTCTGCATGGTGGAGAGTCTAATCTTTTTCAGGTTTGGGTCAGTAACCCAGCAGCTGAATTTGATTAGTAAATTTAATCAATGGGACCATTTAACTGACCTCTCGCAGAGTAACGCCCCAGAACGGTTCCTGTCCAGTCCTACCTTAATGGTTCCTATGTGAGGGAGGCCCATCACGCTTTCAACATGCCAGAACAGTGTGCCTATGGGACCTGCGAGTTGGATCCTAGGTATCGGAGAGGTTTGGAGGAGTGTAATTTCATTTCCCTTCCCGGAACTCAGAATGCAAGAGGAACTCAGTTGGTTAGGGATTAAGCAGTGTGGCAGCCACATGGCCAGCTTACGCCATCCAAAATCAACAAAACAAACAAACAAACAAACAAACAAACAAACATCTTGGTCTGCTCCAAGGTAAACTTGCTACTAGTTATTAACGATGTATTGTTACCGTTACTTTTGCCCACACAGTGATTATTATCATTATCAACAAATCGACATAGTGACCGGGGAGGGCGGTCACTGCATTGTGGATGGCTATGCATTGGGGAAGTGCAAGGGATTATGGGAATTGTTACATTCATGTTCAGATCACTGTTTCATTGTTGTGTTTATGTTTTGATTAATGTTGTAATGTTTGTTTGGGGGTTTGACCTGGACTGGGTAGACGACCATTTTAAGGACTGACCGACTGTAGGACCATAACTAGGATTGATGTGCTCCATAGTGACGTCATTAGGGGAAGCCGTTGTTCAGCAACCATTGGAGAAGGGCAGAATAAAGGAGCATTCCTGGGGTCATGTGTTGTATGGGACACGGGAGTTGCGATTGAAAGAGTTCTGCCTCTCAATGTACATGCAAGCTCACCACAAGTATTACTGACTAACAAAACGACATTATCAAGATACCCGATGACTGTAACCAGCTTGGTCTGTGGCCAGAGATACCTAACTTAGCGATGGCTGGCCCAGTAACATAACTGTGTTATCCTAGTAGCAGGTTAGCCAGGTTCCAACTCCCGTTTCTGAACATGAAGACCCACCAGGAGGGTCGGCTGGGCCCTGGGAGGGTCTCCCCAGATAGCATCCGGATATGGGCCACTTCAGGCAATGATGCAGCACTGATGGTCTTCTTCTGGCCCTGACAAAATGGATGTGAGCCTGGAGTAGTCCACATGTATAATGGCAAATATGGCTCAAATATGCCAAATCAGATGTGGGCCTTTTTTGGCAAAGATGTGGAGCTCTGGGCAACATGTGATCTGGATGTGACCCTGAAGTGGCCCGTGTGGTAAATGGTGAATATGGCCCAAATATCACAAAATAAATATGGCCTCCTTTGGCAGATATATGGCACATGCGGCATTGCTATGGCTTGGTTCTGGCCCAGATCTGGCAAACAGGAGCGGACCGCCCAAGTGCCATCATTCCACACACGGTATATGGGTCGGATGAAGAGTCGGGTGAACCATATCATTTGAAGAAGGGTTTTTGTTTTGTTTTTTGGTCCAGATACCTTTAATGGTTGCATTTTGACCTGTTACTGTAGCATGGGTAGCAAGAAGAGGGCAGATAAAGAGGGGATGTGTGGACAGCTATTACCAATCCCTCTGTAATGAGGATTTTTTTTTATATTATTCCATTAAAGTTTACTTTGGCCAAGGCCAGCTTACACAGATTTTTACTCGGTGAATAAATGATAACCCAAAACCAAATTCCTGAATAGCTGCAACATATTTCCAGTTCATTTTGCCAAACCCTCTCCCCCAAGCCAGATCTTTATTGTTTTGGTCTGTTTTCATGTTGGCACATTTGTTAGGTTGAATAATCTGGTTTTTTTTGTTTGTTTTTTTTGATGAATCTTCTCTGAACTTACTGAATGACAATTGGGTTAATAGTCTTAACTAAGCTGGCTTGGTGCTTTGTGAAGAATTACGCTTGTGCCCATAAGCAATGAGGGGTGGCAGCTTGTGTGTCGCAGCATTTGTAAGGCTTAAGGAGTGCTGATATGACAGTCGACGTTCAAGTGGGGTGAACATTTGCATTTTTGGGTAGCTTGCAGGATCATTTCGATGAATACGGGAGAAACGGTCTGCCAGACACGTTTGCAGTGTATAATCCAGCTAGGAAGTCATGTTGTTGTGGGGAAGTGTTCACGTGGGATTTGTTGGATATATCGTGGGGTTATAGATGAAATAGATTAGCCGAAAAACAAGCCGATGCCTGATTTATCTGTTTCAGGGTCTGCCCCTCGTCAATAAGAAATCCCTCACTTGGGGCAGTTGAGCTCCTCTCACCTGCAAGGGGCAGACCATCCTCGACCATGAACTTGGAGTTCATGGTCCATGTTCAGATCAGACTTGGAGGTCCCGATCCTCGTCCTGGCTGCATCACACTAGGACGCAAACCGCTTTACTGAACATTGGGAGTCTGATGCAGCCAACGTGCCTCCAACAACAGTTTGATGCCACTGATATAATTCGCCATCAGCAGAAATGCAACCGTAATGTCGCCAATCTGGATACCCTCGGGGCCTCCTCTTTGCCTTAATATCCTGTCCATAAAAACCATGTTAGAGGGGGAGACATGGCCCAACCTAGTTAGAGTCCAGCTCCCACTTAAAAATAAATAAATAATATCTAGAATATGAACACTCTCGCTCCTAGTGAATAAGGCCGAATGACCCATAGCAGTGGGTCCCAGCGGGCTTGAACCTCATACTCCTGCAGCACAGGACAGCACATGAGAATGTGGACATGATTATGGGCCCTGTTTCTGTCCACTTGACTCTCCACGACAGGACAGGAAAAGTGGTTACCTGTCTCATGGGACGAAATCCGCCTTGTTCCTCCTGAATCTGACGTTTGACTGTCGGCCCAAGTCTCCTTTCCAGCACTTCACATAGGCTCTCCCAGGTAGACTGAGGAGTGTGCCCTCTCAGAACCCTTCCTCGACACATCAGCTTCATCAGTCTGCTGCTGCGGCAATACTTGAGGCTACACAATATTCCTCCTGAACGTTTGAAGAATCCAAATCACTTCTGGTAGTTTCTTAATTTGAAATTTCGAGTTTTTCAAAGATGACTTCTATTACATACGAAGATCATCTCCGACCCTTCACATCCTGCTCGTCACCTCTCCCGGCTCCTTCCCTAAGGGATGCGCTACAGGTCGCTGTCCACTAAGACTAAACACTTCACACACAGTTTTCTCCCCTGAACCATCAGGACTCTGAATTCCCCCCTATAGTAGTCCCCTCCTCACACGCCATTGGCATGCATACCACCCTTCACCTCGTTGTTATGCGTGATAGGTTTGTTTCTGCTGTTGTGTGACTGTATTGTTCGAGATTGTTGTCCATGTGTGTGTTGTGCTGTAGCGTTGTGCTGAATGTGTATCGAAAAACAATTCCACCGGGCTGGTCGTGTGGCTAATAAAACAATCCAATCCAATCCAATCAGGGCATGTGGGCTTTAATCCACTTTATACGTGATCAACCAGCCAAGAGAGATTCTGGTTCTGACATTCAGGCCCGGCTCTTTCTCGAACACCTCCACACCTGATGGTATTAATATTAAAAAGCTTCTATGCACCCCAAATAGCAAAATTGATGCGGCCCGGACCCGTCCCACACCGACACACACTTTCATCTGGCCCACATACTGCGTGGAATGATGGCACTTGGGCAGTCCGCTCCTGTTTGCCAGATCTGGACCAGAACCAAGCCATAGCAATGCTGCATGTGCCACATATTTGCCAAAGGTGGCCCATATTGGTTTTGTGATATTTGGGCCATATTCACCATTTACCACACGGGCCACTTCAGGGTCACATCCAGATCACATGTTGCTCAGAGCACCGCCTCTTTTCCAGAAAAGGCCCACATGTGATTTGGCACATTTGGGTCATATTTGCTATTATACATGCGGGCCACTTCAGGCTCACATCCATTTTGTCTGGGCCAGAAGAAGACCGTCAGTGCTGCATCATTGCCTGAAGTGGCCCACGTCCGGATGCTGTGTGGGACCCTATGCGTTGCCCTTGTGCACTGCCTGTTGTCACCCGTGTCCTGTCGGACTTGAAGTGGCCTCCTGACTGGATCCTCGCTCGTGTTGTATTGACTCTCAGATGTACGTCACTCTGGATGAAACGGTCTGCTAAATGCAAGTGTAAATTGTAAAATGAAATTCAGTTTGACTGTCCAGGACGTTTACCCGGCCCTATGTGGCAGATTATGCGTGACCCCCGCAATCCGTTAGCGGAGGTGCTAATCTCCATCTCATCCGGGGGGGCAAGTGTTGAGGTTAGAAGGGTATAACGGTTAACAGCGAGCGCTGGGGCGACTGAGCAGCATGGTAATCTGGACCACACGGGGGGCGGGATTTTCTGCCCCTACCTGCTGGAGAGGGGGCAGGTAGAGATGAAGGGAGTAAACGTTCACGTGACGCTGGCTCGTTTGGGGTGAATTAACATCAGAAATATGAAATGTGGCGAAGGGGCCGGTGAACGCAGTGCAGCAAAGACAGGAGACGTGGCAGTTCATTTGCAGACGTGTTCCCGCCGTCAGCCCTCGGAGGAGTTGCATATAATTGGGGCATTTCGCTGGAAGGAAAGCAGGACGCGGCATCTGAATACAGATGTGCCCCGGCATGATCACGAGATTATGAAATTTGTAATACGATAAACTCTACGGTGATGAATGGGAAGTGATAAATATCTTGGTGTTCGCCTCCTTTCATTTGTCAAGAGTAAAACCGGGGCCCGCAGAGAACAAGGAGTCTGCAAGACACATCAGGTGACTTGTTTTTATGCGCTTCATGGAAAATCAAAACGGTGTCGATGTAACATCGAAGGCCGCTCCCCCGTTTTTGCTTTTTCTTCTTCGCTTGATTTACAGGCTGACCCCTGTGTGGTCCCCGCCGCTGCTGACAGGCGTCTGCTGAGGCGGAGGGTGAACCTGTCGCCACACAGCAAAACACGGCAGGCCGTCTTCCTGTTCATGTAAATCTCCGGCGTTGTTCTGCCTGCTCGTTAATGGGGTGGCATGCCTAATTGGGCCTGATGAACTTCCCACGTGCATGAAACAGTCTGTCATCTCTACGCCAGCAGTGTTTATCCAGACCGTCTGTCATGCTGCACTCTGAGGAAAACCTAAATCAGTACACTCTTCTGTCTGCACAGAGAGCATGAGGCTGCAAATACCTTTCTTTCTCCCTTTTTCTCCCCAATCGGAGAATGCCTCTGATCGTTGGAAGATGGCGCCCGGCGTCGCGTTGCCCTTGGAAACGGCCCAAGCCCGGAAGACCGATTGCACTTGGCCAATTACCCCACTCTTCCGAGCCGTCCCGGTCGCTGCTCCACCCCCTCTGCCGATCCGGAGAGGGCTGCAGACTACCACACGCCTCCTCCCATACATGTGGAGTCGCCAGCCGCCTCTTTTCACATGACAGTGAGGAGTTTCACCAGGGGGACGTAGCGCGTGGGAGGATCACGCTACTCCCTCCCCCGAACAGGCGCCCCGGCCGACCAGAGGAGGCGCTAGTGCAGAGACCAGGACACATACCCACATCCGGCTTCCCACCCGCAGACACGGCCAATTGTGTCGGTAGGGACAATCGACCAAGCCAGAGGTAACACAGGGATTCGAACCGGCGATCCCCGTGTTGGTAGGCAACGGAATAGACTGCTACGCCACCCGGACAGAAATACTTTGAACAAAGTGACGCAAACGGGCAAAGATTAGATACTTGGTTTCTATGGAGTCTGTCCACACTTGTCCATCTTATGCCTCACAGTATAGCGCCCCCTGTTGTATCTTATTCTCTGAGAATATACACACATGAAAAATACACCTGTCCCTATTTTTACTGCTCTTCCAATCCCTCTGAGCTTATACCGAAAAACAAAAACAAAACTAAGGAAACGACGTCACTATTACATGTCCAACTGCTGCCAAAAAAAGAATACAAACCAGTGAATTGGTTCATAAACACAAAGGTTATACTGACAACAGCGGTCATAAGAAGACAATGTACGTTCATTTTAGGATACAGCAGACATTATATTGGTGTATGGAAAACCAAACTGAATAAAGTGGAGTGAAAATATAATAAAAAAGGATATTTTATTAATTTGATTAATAATTTAATTTATTCGATACTGGTTAATAATGGGCCCTGTGATGGCCTGGCGGCCTGTCCAGGGTGTCTCCCCGCCTGCCGCGCAGTGACTGCTGGGATAGGCTCCAGCATCCCCGCGACCCTGAGAGCAGGATAAGCGGTTTGGGTGATGGAATGGAGAGGAATTCTATCCTGGAGGGCGTCCGGGTAGTGTAGCGGTCTATTCCGTTGCCTACCAACACGGGGATCGCCGGTTCGAATCCTGGTGTTACCTTCGGCTTGGTCGGGCGTCCCTACACACACACAATTGGCCGTGTCTGCGGGTGCAGCCGGATGTGGGTATGTTTCCCGGTCGCTGCACTAGCGCCTCCTGCGGTCGTTCGGGGCGCCTGTTCGGGGGGGGTACTGGGGGAATAGCGTGATCCTCCCACGCGCTACGTCCCCCTGGTGAAACTCCTCACTGTCAGGTGAAAAGAAGCGACTGGCGACTCCACATGTATGGGAGGAGGCATGTGGTAATCTGGAGCCCTCCCCCATGGGAGGGGAGGGGAGGGGGGGGGATTGGAGCAGCGACCGGGACGGCTCGGAAGAGTGGGGTAATGGGGGTAAAAAATCTATCTTGGATCATCCATCCATCTATTGTCTATACCCACTTAATCCAATTCAGAGTTGTGTGTGTGTGTGTGTGTGTGGGGGGGGGGGGGGGGGCTGGAGTCTATCCCAGCATGCATTGGGCTGTAAGCAGGGAGAAACCCAGATCTGCTCTTCAGTGCATCGCAGGGTCCACAAAAACAGTCAGTCACATTTACTCATGTGGGCAATTTAGAGACTCCATCCATCCATCCATTATCCAAGCCACTTATCCTAATTAGGGTCGCGGGACGCTGGAGCCTATCCCAGCAGCCATTTGGCAGCTGGCGGGGAAACACCCCAGACGGGCCACCAGTCCATCACAGGCCCGACACATTCACACCTAGGGACAATTCATCGCGGCCAATTCACCTGACCTACATGTCTTCGGACTGTGGGAGGAAACCTGAGCACCAGGAGGAAAACCACGCAGACACGGGGAGAACATCAGAGGACGACCCGGGATGACCCCCAAGGTGGAACAACCCCAGGGTTCGAACGACAGGACAGTAACAAGAAGGATAAGGATGAAAATAACTTGAAATACAAGCAAGTAAGGACAGTCCATGAATGCATAATATGCATGTTCTTGCACCGTGGGATGAAGCCTGAGTAGCCCGGGGAAACCCACACAAACACAGTAAGAGCATCAAAACTCCACGTAGGTGGACTGGAAGTAGACCCAGCATCGGTTGTGAGGTGGCAGTGCTAAGTTAGCACTACCACCTCACAACCACTGAGCCACTGTGATGCCTAGCTTACATTATGAAGCTCTAAAAACACCATTTTGTGTCATTCTCTCACTCCTACTGGGGCGTTAAGTGGCTACCAGGGATTTTAATTCAGAACCCTTTTTATAATATTTGGTCAAACTCTTTCTACATCCCATCACATAAGTAGATGCGTTGACAACAAACCCAGTCTCCGTGGCTGCCATAGACGCCGTAAACAGACGGACCGGCCCTATCCCAGTGTCCTTCCTAAGGTCCAAGCCCTGAACCCTGATGGACGTAATTCTCGTCACGTGGCTAGTGCTCGAGTGTGAGAGGCTGCAAGGGTTCGAAAGGGTACAAATAGAAATGGGACGGCAGTTTGAGACATATCGGTATGTTACCTTGACAACGCCAAAACATGTTTCGTAGTATTGTGGGTTTGAGACTTATTATTTTAATTTTTTTTCCCCTTTCTCCGTGGCCAAGGCACTCAAGTTAAGGGACCGACTGCCTGATCTGAACGTCTTCCAGGATCTTGCTTTATGTCAGTTTACTCGTTCTTGTCAAAACAGCATCATTAAGCAAGAATGTAGTTAGTATGACCTCCTATATGCTACTGTGGGCGGCACGGTGGCGCAGTGGTTAGCGCGGTCACCTCACAGCAAGAAGGTCCTGGGTTCGAACCCCGGGGTTGTCCAACCTTGGGGGTCGTCCCGGGTAGTCCTCTGTGTCTACGTGGGTTTCCTCCGGGTGCTCGTCCAAAGACATGTGGGTCAGGTGAATCGGCCTTGCTAAATTGTCCCTAGGTGTGAATGTGTGTGTGGGCCCTGTAATGGTATGGCGGCCTGTCCAGAGTGTCTTCCCCCCCTGCCGCTCAATGGCTACTGGGATAGGCTCCAGCATCCCGTGACTCGAGTTCGGATAAGCGGCTTGGATGATGGATGGATGGATGGTTGCTGAATAATCTAGGTGTGTAATATAGCATATGCTTGCATTCCTCTGATCCCATGTGGGTTTCCTTATGTACCATTTTATATCCCTGTTAATGTAGCGCTTCTTTGTAAATTTAGTCATGACAGTGCACCCAATATGCCAGGCTTAACACCCATGTGCCCCGTGTGTCCTTCCATGCCTATTTGTTCTCCTTTTTTTAAAACGCTTCTGAGCTTCTCCTGGTAACCCCGTGTTTAACATCACACTGCCGTGAACTGTGGTTAAATCCCTCAGGCGAAGTCTGCAGAAATGCAGACTTATGGAAAGTGTGCATAAAGGGCTCAAAATGTCTGTGAGAGAGCCCTCCTGCACTTGACAATTTGACAGTGGGACAGCCCTAAGCCCTCGCGGATTTAGTGGGGACGCGCCTCAAAGTCCGTGAGTCTGTGTGTGTGGACACTGGAATTGGGCCAACGTTTTATGCGTACCTGCTCCTTATCAGCCAGTCTTTGCATCTCCATTGGTCCTTACTTGCTGTCAATCAGTTTGCGCTTTCACGGGGCTCTTATAAGCAGAAGTGGGGGGGGGGCTTATTCTTTTGCAGGATGTTTTCAAAATATTGCTAACTCTCGCTAACTTCCAACCAGGATCGTCTACCCCTACCCCTCCCTTTAAAACGTCATTATCTTACACCATATGCGGTGTCATGTTGCTGAAAGCAAACAAAGGGTATGAAGAGGCCAAAACTGGGTGTTGTGGGGCCTGACAGACTCACAGTATGTAAACCACACAGGAGGCCAGGATTAGTGGCCTCCTGGATAAACAGTAGGCGTAAGGATTCTTGGGCCCGGCTGAAGGAGTACTGTGGAGATGAAGGTAATCACGGTGCGGAGAACATTTCAATCATAGCATGGACTCTCCTCACTACTAAACCCGCTCCACCAGCAGCAGCAGCCTCTGATCCACAACTGACATGAGCCACATGGAGTCCTTGTCCTACTCTTCTCTCAACTGCCACATTTCTACCATTCGTTTGGTGTCTTACTGGGAAAATAGACACTTAGTTACACCAAATATTTTAGTTTCATGTTATGATACAGATGGCGAGGCTGGGGGAAATCACATCCAGCACCCGGACAATCAGCACTGGCGCCCCTCAGGGATGTGTACTCTCCCCTCTACTCTTCTCCCGCTACACAAATGACTGCACCTTAGGAGACTTGTCCGCTAAACTCCTGAAGTTTGCGGATGACACAACCATCATTGGCCTTATCCGGATCGGTGACGAGTCTGCTTATAGACGGGAGGTCGAACAGCTGGCCCTCTGGTGTGGCCATGACAACGTTGAGATGACAGTGGACTTCAGGGGGAGCCCCCCCCCAACACTGCCCCTCCTCACCATACTCAACAGCATGGTGTCCACGGTGAAAACCTACAGATTTCTGGGTTCCACAATCTCCCAGGACCTAAGGTGGGCATCCAACATAGACACAATCATCAAAAAGGCCCAGCAGAGGATGTACTTACTCCACCAGCTCAAGAAGTTAAACCTGCCTCAAGAACTGCTGATTCAGTTCTACACTGCAATAATCCAGTCTGTCCTCTGCACATCCATCACTGTCCGGTTTGGATCAGCCCCCAAACAGGACAGGGACAGACTACAATAGACAGTTAGGTCTGCAGAGAAAATCACTGGTGTCTGCCTGCCCTCCATCCAGGACTTACACAACTCCAGACTCAGCAAACGAGAAGGCAACATCACTGCAGACCCATCACACCCTGGTCACAACCTGTTCCAACTCCTCCCCTCTGATAGGCGCTACAGAGCACTGTACCCCAAAACAACCACATATAAAAACAGTATTTCCACTGGCTGTCATTCAAAGGAACGCTTAACACCGCCAGTAAATCCAACCGTTTTATATCAAAGTCAGAACGTTTTAACAAAAAATGAAAAATAAATAAAGGCTTTCATATTTTCAGCAGTGGCTGATGTGACATGCTTTATCTTTTGCTGGAATAATACATTCTGTTTGTTTTTCTTAACCCCATTTCAGGCAGGGAAATGGATAAATTTCTAACATTTTCTTCTCTGACTTTCTCTTTCCTCTCCCTCTCTTCTTTCTCGCTCCCTCTCTTCTTTATTTTTCTCTCTCTTCTTTCTCTCTCCCTCCCCCTCTCTTTTCTCTCTCCTCTTCTTTCTCTTTCTCTTCTTTCTTTTTTCTCTCTCCAGCTCTTCTTTCTCTCTCCTCATTTCTCTTTATCGCTCCTCTTCCTTCTCTTTCTCTTCTTTCTCTTTCTCTCTCCCTCTTCTTACTCTCGCCTCTTCTTTCTCTTTCTCTTTCTCTCTCCTCTTCTTTCTCTTTCTCTCTCTTCTTTCTCTCTCCCTCTCTTCCTTCTCTCTTTCTCTCAGTGGTGTAAACATGCCCGGGGACTAATCACAGAAGAGCTGTGGACCATTGCTGCAGATATCCAAGCCCATAAACAATGTGTGTGTGTGTGTGTGTGTGTGTGTGTGTGTGTGTGTGTGTGTGTGTGTGTGTGTGTGTGTGTGTGTGTGTGTGTGTGTGTTTTATGGGTGGGAGAAAAATGATACAACATAGTATTGCAATGTTTTGCGTTGCAATATTGTATCGATTATTGGCATTTTATTATTTATGTATTGTATTTTATTATTTAGGGGCGGCACGGTGGCGCAGTGGTTAGTGCAGTCGCCTCACAGCAAGAAGGTCCTGGGTTCGAGCCCCGAGGTAGCCCATCTTGGGGGTCGTCCCGGGTCGTCCTCTGTGTGGAGTTTGCATGTTCTCCCCATGTCTGCGTGGGTTTCCTCCTACAGTCCAAAGACATGTAGGTCAGGTGGATCAGCCATATAAATTGTCCCTAAGTGTGAATGTGTATGTGTATGTGTGTGTGTGTGTGTGTGTGTGTGTGTGTGTGTGTGTGTGTGTGTGTGTGTGTGTGTGTGTGTGTGTGCACAATAGATGCAGTGTCTTTGTCCACATCTGCATCAAAGTTTGTGTCCTCGTCTGGTGGTTGGGAGAGCTGGTGCTGGATCCGCTGGGAGAGCCTGGTCTGCTGGTCCTGTGGGCCCAGGGACCACTGGCCTGCCCGGAGCTGCGCCCGAAGAGCAAACACCGAGGGCGGTGTGACAGGACGCGGAAGCGGGGCAGGCTATGCTAGCTGCGGCAGTTGCGGCAGTCATCCTGGCTGGCGTTCATTCTTCTGGACAGTGATTATTTTTTAATTTTTGAGTCTAGCTATATTGTGTTAGTCTGAAGATGTGTGCTCTTGTAGTTTTTGGATATGTGTTCTTGTCTTTGTGTTGCACTGCTGTGGGCTGGGGGAGCCGATATTTGGTGTCATTTCCTGCGCGCAAGTGCATGAAATGAAACGACAAATAATGTGTTCCTGATTCTGATTCTGATGAGCGTCTGTGTTGTGTGTCTGTGTGTTCAGACAGTTGTACTTGTGGGACGGCCTTTATATCTGATGCTGCTGTGTTTGTCAGCATGCACATCTGTGTTTTTGTCTAAGAGGAAAGTGGGTTATTAAGCCCTGGTGCCTAACCCACATGCACACACATGCCCGCAAACACAAACACATGCACACACATGCCCACAAACACAAACACATGCACACACAACCACCATGTCTACCACAATAGCTTGCAGCTTTGTTCTATAATACATGTAAACTGCTTCCACGCTCTCCCAGCACGTGCACGATGCACTAGAGCAGAGGACCCTGATGAAGGCCTTTGCACGGGCTTGTTCCTTAGTTGCACTTCCAGATCAGGTCTCTCCGATTTCCCAGCCCAGCAGGGGGCTGTGATGGGGGAGAGGCTGACAGTGAAAGGAAAAAAAAAAAAAAGAGAAAAGAAAACAAAGGACTGGGCGCCTGGGTAGCGTAGCGGTCTATTCCGTTGCCTACTGACATGGGGATCGCTGGTTCGAATCCCCGCGGTACCTCCGGCTTGGTCAGGCGCCCCTACAGACACAATTGGCCGTGTCTGCGGGTGGGAAGCCGGATGTGGGTATGTGTCCTGTTCACTGCACCAGCGCCTCCTCTGGTCAGTCGGGGTGCCTGTTCAGGGGGGAGGGGGAACCGGGGGGATTAGCGTGATCCGCCCATGCGCTACGCCCCCTTGGTGAAACTCCTCACCGTCAGGTGAAAAGAAGCGGCTGGTGACTCATCGGAGGAGGCCTGTGGTAGTCTGCACCCAGACAGCATCCGGATGTGGGCCACCTCAGGCAGTGATGCGGCACTGATGGCCTTCTTCTGGCCCTGACAAAATGGATGTGAGCCTGAAGTGGCCCACATGTATAACAGACAATATGGCCCAAATATGCCAAATCAAATGTGGGCCTTTTTTGGCAAAGATGTGGAGCTCTGGGCAACATGTGATCTGGATGCGACCCTGAAGTGGCCCGTGTGGTAAATGGTGAATATGGCCCAAATATCACAAAATAAATATGGCCTCCTTTGGCAGATATATGGCACATGCGGCATTGCTATGGCTTGGTTCTGGCCCAGATCTAGCAAACAGGAGCGGACCGCCCAAGTGCCATCATTCCACGCGGTATGTGGGCCGGATGAAAGTGTCATGTATGGGACGGGTCCGGGGCCACAGCTATTTTGCTCTCTGGGCAGCCCTCCCCGGATCGGCAGAGGGGGGTGGAGCGGCGACCGGGATGGCTCGGAAAATAGGGTAATTGGCCAAGTACAATTGGAGAGAAAAAGCCAAAAAAAGAAAACAAAGGACCACGATGAAGAGAGTGTGACGGGGGCAAGACGGGGAGAAAAGGAGCGCAGTTGATGACGTAGGCCCGGAGCGGGCCGACATGATATTTATTGGAACCAGGCCTTATAAATCTTGTACAAAGTACTTACTCTCTCATTAATTTAAAGTGATACAGGCACATATCCTCTCGCATTGGAAGCAGCGGCCCTTCATATTGATTCGCTGTCATTCCCTTGCCTGTGGCTAATGCCGAGCCATCATTTCTCGACAAGTAGGTGAGCCTAACACACCCTGAAGCCACTATTAAATTGCAGATTGGACTATGAATGATTAAAATGAAGCGTGGTCAGGATATTGACTCAGATTAGCTTGATATAGATAAATGTGGAGTTTATACAATCTGAGCCTTGCAGTATTGAGCTTTGCAGGATGGTGTATTTTTTTACATCACCGGCTGCAGAATTTCAGGAAGCGAGCAAACCCGAAACCCCTCTTTTTGAAAGACGGGTTGTTATTCAGACTGGGATGAAACAAGGGACAGCGCGGTGTGACAAAACGACAGCATCCCTCGTTACACAGCAATAGAAAACACCCCGCGTATGTGGCACTGGTAACTGGAAGAACATTTGATAAGAAGAAACTCATGCAATTTAACCGGCACAGCCGCCCAGATGACAAATCGTTCAGACAAGACGTCGCAGCTCACTGGAATACCCTGGAAGTCACGTTGCAAGGAGACGGGGATGGGTCAGATATCGTTATGGACACCCAAATTGCCAATCAAGGCCGGATATTTCAAATCTTATGTGGCAATATTGTGAAATTGACATAACGTATAAGCCGTAAAGACAGTGTTCATAGTGAAAAATGTGTACGCGGAGATAAAGGACACACTCCACTTGTGTAAGTGAGGGGCTGTGATGTGAATGGGGATTTGATTTCTGTTTTCATAAGTTGCGTGCTGCCATGAGAAAAGCAAAGTCCAGCTACGCAAAAAAACCCGAACAACAATTCTCTTCCAGTAACTCCGCAGCAATGTGGAAAACACTTAAGGAAATGACAGATTACACACAAAAAAACCCGCCCCTGCTCCCTTCCAGATAATGACCGCAACCTCCCAAATACATGAAATACATTTTATGCAAGGTTTGGAAAAACCTATTCCACCAGCCATCCCCCCTACTCCTACTCCAATGCCACCCTTCTGCATCCAGGAGGATGAGGTGAGAGCAACATTCAAGAAGCTGGACATTAGGAAAGCAGCAGGGCCAGACGGCATAAGTCCTGCTTTGCTGAGCCACTGTGCAGCACAATTGGCCCCAATATTTTCCACCATATTTAACCCCTCTTTAAGTCAATCTACAGTCCCACAGTGCTTCAAACTCTCTACCATCATTCCTGTGCCAAAGTCCTCCAAGATCACCTGCCTCAATGACTTCAGGCCGGTTGCCCTGACATCTGTGGCCATGGAAGCATTTGTGCACATCATTTTGTCACACTTGAAATCTTGCACCTCACCAATGACGGGCCCATATCAATTTGCCTATCAAGCTAACCGGTCTGTTGAGGATGCTGTTAGCATAGCCCTGCACCATGCCCTGCCACACCTGGAATCACCAAACACCTACACACGCATCCTGTTCATAGACTTTAGCTCCGCCTTCAACTCCACCAACCCACTCAAACTCTTTACCATACTCTTGGGTATGAACATTGACCCAGCCATATGCCACTGGATACAGAGCTTCCTGTGGAACAGGCCACAGAGGGTGAAGGTTAATAACCTAACCTCACACCCTCTTACCCTTAGTGCAGGTGCTCCTCAGGGCTGTGTTCTCTCCCCCTGGCTCTTCTCACTTTACACCAAAAACTTGACATCCACGGACAGTTCTGTGAAAATAATAAAATATGCAGACGACACAACCATTGTAGGCCTCATATCCAACAATGATGAAACCCAGTACCGCACTGAAGTACACCAAGCTGTCACTTGGTGCGCAAACAACCTTCTGCTTAATACAGCCAAAACCCAAGAACTCATTATTGACTTCCGATAAATGCCAAATCCCAAAACACCCATACAAATGAACGGAGACCCCATCACCACCACCGACTCTTTTAACTTCCTTGGAACATACATCAGCAATAACCTGAAGTGGAAAATTAAAACTGAACACATCACTGCAAAAGCTCAACATTGACTTTACTTTCTTAGGCAGCTTAAAAAATACCGGCTCAAACATCACCTTCTCGTTCTGTTTTACTCAGCCGTTATCGAGTTCATCATAACATCTTCTATTACAGTATGGTACGGCACCACAGACAGTCAAACACGGAAAAAACTGTAGCTGATTGTCAACAAGGCATCCAAAATCATAGGCAACCCACTCCCCTCAGCTGAATCTCTACATACTCACCGGACTGTAAAGCGAGCAAAGAAAATCACCTCCGACACCTCATACTCTGCTCATCACCGCTTCCAGCTCCTTCCCTCAGGGAGGCGTTACAGGTCACTGTCCACTAAGACTAAATGCTTCGCAAACAATTTTTTCCCCCTAGCCATAAGGACTCTGAATTCCTCCCTATAGTCCCCTCCTCACACACCATTAGCATAATACCACCATTCACCTGTTATGCCTGATATGTTAATTTCTGTTATTGTGTGACTGTATTGTTTGTGATAATATGTGGCGTGTCTGTTGTTGTCCATGTATGTATTGTGCTGCAGAGTGTAAAGTGTACCAAAAACCAATTCCACCGGCCTTGGTCGTGTGGCTAATAAAATTATCTATCTATATATCTATCTATCTATTCAGGGCAAACTAACACAAGGGCCCTGTGCAAAAAACCCATCCATCCATCCATCCATCCATCTATTCTCTGAACCGCTTGTCCTGCTCTCAGGGTTGCGGGGATGCTGGAGCCTATCCCAGCAGTCATTGGGCAGTGGGTGGGGAGACACCCTGGACAGGCCGCCAGGCCATCACACAGCCCCCCCCCCCCACACACACACACACACTCTCTCACACACATGCAGCCACCCACCTAGCTACTTAGCAAGTAGCCAATGGAGCAAACAGTAGCCTGGGTACACAGGGAATAGAATAGAATAGAATATTTTTTATTAGTCATTTTGTGCATACGTACAAATGAAATTTACGCTCTGCATTTAACCCATCCTAGCTGTGCAGCCAGGAGCAGTGGGCAGCCGCCGTGCAGCGCCTGGGGACCAACTCCAGCCACTTCCTCCCATTGCCTTGGTCAGGGGCACATGTGAGGCTGCACCCTAGATGACGACACTATTTGGTGCTCTGTAGTGTCCCTTGGCAAGATTTCCTGTTGTTCGGTGGCACAGCGTAGCCGAGACGGCCGCAGAAGAATCCTGTTGCTTTTTGCCGGAACCGCTGCCGAGTTGACTGAGCAGAGCCGCCATGGTTTACCCTTTCTGGGTACTGACAGCTGGGTAGACTGTGCCCAGGGGTTTGAATTCAGAGTTACCTTCTCCTAGCCTTTGCCTAAAGAGGCATCAACCCACAAGGCAGCAGGTGGATTTGAAATCAGAGTTCCCTTCTCCTATCCCAGTGTGGTGGCTGGACTGGGCACCATGGGAAGTACCATACAGGCATGCAGGAGGACCAGATCTACCAGTAGGGACGTCGTCCTTAGCCAAAGGGCCCTTGCTGAGGTAAGGTGCTACCCCTCTACAGCCTGTGGTTGCAGTTTAGCGTCTTACCCAGGACTAAGGAGCAACCCCTGAGTTGTGCAGGATAAGGGAGGAGGAACCACTGAGCTGTGCAGGATAAGGTCAGCAGCCCGTGACCCCAGCTGGACTGGAGGAGGTGTGCTGGGAAAACCCAAAACTAGGGGTACCGAGTCCAAGGAAAACAAGGGAACCAAGAAGGACACTGCGACAATGGCTGGCAGAAATACGTCCGTGCATGTGTGTGTGTGTGTGAGAGAGAGAGAGAGAGAGAGAGAGAGAGAGAGAGAGAGAGAGAGAGAGAGAGAGAGAGAGAGAGAGAGAGAGAGAGAGAGAGAGAGAGAGAGAGAGAGAGAGAGAGACTAAGTGTCCATCTGTTTGTATGAGTGCATCTCTGAACACTTTTTAAGCACATTGATGATTGTTTACTGACAAACATGCCTGTGCGACCTTATCTGTGCTTATATGCGAATAGGTTTGTGTGTGTGTGTGTGTGTGTGTGTGTGTGTGTGTGTGTGTGTGTGTGTGTGTGTGTGTGTGTGTGCTCACTAGTGTTGCGGAGGGAAAGCGGAGCAGAGCAGAGAAGCACTTAGAAGACCACCACCAGTGAGTGTCTGACTTAACGGCGATAAGAGGCCGGGTCACTCAGAACCGCCTGGCTCCAGGGGTGGGGAAATGGCTGCTGAGCAGCCACTGACCCTGGATCAGAGCTGCAGCACTGGGGAGAAATTAGACGTGACTAATGGAGACACCGCAGGCTGACCTCTGATCTGCAGAAGGGGTGGGCGACTGGATGGGTGGCGGGTGGAGGGGTAAGAGGAGGGAGGAAAGGACGTGAGCTGAATAAGGTAAAGCAGATGGAGCTTTGGACGTATATGTTTATGTGTGTGTGTGTGTGTGAGAGCGAAAGAGAGAGAGAGAGAGAGAGAGAGAGAGAGAGAGAGAGAGAGAGAGAGAGAGAGAGAGAGAGAGAGAGAGAGAGAGAGAGGAAGCGAGTGAAAGAGTGTGAGAGAGGGGAGCGAGAGGGGAGAGAGAGAGCGAGTGAGTGAGAGATTGAGAGGGGAGAGAGAGACAGAGAGCGTGAGAGAGGGGGGAGAGAGAGATGGAGAGGGAGAGGGAGAGAGATGAGAGAGAGAAGGAGAGGGAGAGGGGAGAGAGAGACAGACAGCGTGAGAGAGGGGGGAGAGAGAGAGCTGGAGAGGGAGAGAGAGAGAGAGAGAGAGAGAGAGAGAGAGAGAGAGAGAGAGAGAGAGAGAGAGAGAGAGAGAGAGAGAGAGAGAGATGGAGAGGGGAGAGAGAGGGCGAGAGAGAGAGAGAGAGATGGAGAGGGAGAAAGAGAGAGGGCGAGAGACGGAGAGGGAGATGGAGAGAGAGAGAGAGAGAGAGGGAGAGAGAGAGAGAGAGAAGGAGAGAGAGAGGGAGAGAGACGGAGAGGGAGATGGAGAGAGAGAGGGAGAGGGAGAGAGAGAGGGAGAGAGACGGAGAGCGAGATGGAGAGGGAGAGGGAGAGGGGAGAGAGAGACACAGAGAGTGAGAGATGGAGATGGAGAGGGAGAGAGAGAGAGGGCGAGAGACGGAGAGGGAGATGGAGAGAGAGAGAGGAAGAGAGAGAGATGGAGAGGGAGATGGAGAGGGAGAGGGGAGAGAGTGAGAGAGGGGAGAGAGTGAGAGATGGAGAGAGAGAGAGGGCGAGAGATGGAGAGGGAGATGGAGAGAGAGAGAGGGCGAGAGATGGAGAGGGAGATGGAGAGGGAGCTGGAGAGGGGGGAGAACATGTGGTATCCACTCTTGTGAACATCATCTGAGGGGTTGATAAGTGGGAGCTGATAGAGTGTTTGTGCTGGCGTGCCGGCTCATGAGCCCTGTTTGTTTGTTTGTTTTTGGGTCTTTTTTGTTTTGTTTTTTCAAGATAGAGGAGAGAAGAAATTCCAGAAGCCTCAGAGCCCCTGCAGAGAGACACAGCAACAGTTTATAGTCTCACACGGCAGAGTAGATAACAGAGGAAGATAAATATACCCACCCACAGAGGCAGGGATAGAAGGGCAAAACGAGTATTTTGCATTTTGGTTCGTCTGCCGTGACGTGAGCCGCGTCAGCTGGGCTGTTTCTGCTGACGACAGGGTGTAGAATTAAAAATAAATTGACTGTAAATTATAAATAAGTATAAAAACGCTCGTCAAAGTTATGCCATCATCTATGCTTCAGATTCAGAAGATGGCGGCACAAATTCAGGTTTGCGGTGGCCTCACCCAATACCGTCCATGCAGGGTCTTTGTCCACGTCTGCGTCTAAGTTTGTCTTTGTTTGATGGCTGGGAGAGCTGGTGCTGGATCAGCTGGGACAGCTTGGTCTGCTGCGTCCTGTGGGCCCAGGGACCACGGCCCTGCATCCACAGAGGAAACACCAAGGGCGGTCTGACAGGACATGGAAGCGGGGCAGGCTAAGCTAACTGCTAGCCCATGCAGACCAGCAGTTCCGATAACACCGAGGGCGTTCTGGCGGCGGCCTCCCCTAGCCTTGCCTGTGTTTTTGGCGTCGTCGTGTGGAGTGCGGGGAGGTGTGTCGAAGGTGTCTGGCTGGGAGAGCTGGGGTTGGATCGGCTGAGGGAGCTTGGTGAGCAGCATCCTGTGGGCCCAAGGACCACGGCTCGGCCTGGAGCTTCACCCGAAGAGGAAACACCGAGCGTGGTGTGACAGGACCTGGTAGCGGGGCAGGCTAAGCTAACTGCTAGCCCATGCAGACCGGCAGGTTCGACAGTCATCCTGGCTGGCGTTCGTTCTCCTGGACAGTGATTTTGTCAAATAAAGTATTCCTGGTTCTGATTTCTGATTCTGATGCGTCGCTCCGTGTATGAGCAGACTGGTTGTGCGTTTGTTCACCAAATGCTCCGACACCAGAAGGGAATGTGAGCGGCACGCCGCAGGCCTCCACGCAGTGACACTGAGAGGAAACATGGAGTGGAAAGGAGTAGGATGAGATCTAGAGGAGTGGGAAGTACACGGCACAAGACTTGACCACAAAACAACGCAACGCTTAGATCGGATTAGATAGCAGCTAAATGACCCCTGTGGGGAAAGTGGGAAACACAACACAGCGGAGCGGCGCACAAGCCAGCGGCGCAGAACAGCGCGCAAAGCGGCGAAACAAAACCAAACACAAACAAGTTCAGCAAGGCGGGGGGGGAGGGGGGTGCAACATAACAAGACAGAGCAGCTCAATGCAAAACAGCAAGGACACACACACACAACACGGCCGAACACAGACACAGCGTAACACAATCCTGCAAAGAAAAAAAGCACTTTATGGCTTAAGTTGGTTGATTTTACACATTCACAAACAAATTCCAGCCCCGTCATGGACAAGACAACACGGTAATGAGACTGTGCACACAAATCAAGGCAGCCTCAACAGGCAGCCGGCCCTGCAAAGTAAACACTGATGCCCGTGGCAATGTGAGTGCAGCGAGAGGCGAGCAGGGACCACAGCAGAATATATTACAACAGCATCCTCATAACAAGCTAATTACACGGGGACTAAATTAGGGGTTTAATATGCTGCGAGACATTCGTTAACAGATTAATTGAACGGACTGGGCTTCGTAATCGGCGTACAGCCGCAACCGATGCCGGTGTTAAAGTGGAAAGGTAGCAAAACGAACCGAGGGCGGAACTCATACCCAGCTTCTGAATAGCGGTGGGAGGGGGTTGCTTTTTAGGGAAAAAGTGTTGATACCCTTTGAATTGCTGATCTCATGCATACATTTGAAATCGGTGAGGCGCTGCATAACTGCGATATATACACGTCCGGTATGGGAAGACGGCGCCACGCTTGCGGCGGCCTCACCCACTACCGTCCAAGTCTACGTTTGTGTCCTCGTTTGATGGCTGGGAGAGCTGGCGCTGGATCAGCTGGGAGAGCCTGGTCTGCTGCGTCCTGTGGGCCCAGGGGCCACGGCCCTGACCGGAGCTGGGCCCGAGGAGGAAACACCAAGGGTGGTCTGACAGGACGTGGAAGCGGGGCAGGCTAAGCTAACTGCTAGCCCATGCAGACCAGCAGTACTGGTAACACCGAGGGCGGTCTGGCGGCGGCCTCGCCTAGCCTTGACTGTGTTTTTGGTGTCGTCGTGTGGAGTGCGGGGAGGTGTGTCGAAGGTGTCTGGATGGGAGAGCTGGTGCTGGATCGGCTGGGAGAACTTGGTCTACTGAATCCGGTGGGCCCAGGGACCACGGCCCTGACCGGGGCTGCGCCTGAGGGGGAAACACCGAGGGTGGTCCGACAGGATGCGGAAGCGGGGCAAGCTAAGCTAACTGCTAGCCCAGGCAGACCGACAGTTCTGACAGTCATCCTGGCATTCGCTGTCTTGCACAGTGATTATATATATATATATAGTTTTTTTCCCTGAGGTGTTTTGTAATTCATGAATCACCAAATTTAGACAACACCTATTCAATTTAACACCTTATTTCAGTTGGACTGTAAACTGAATAGTTAGCTATCTATAACCATCATCATCATCATGATCATCATCCTTTTAACCATGTTAACTCAGTGTCATCATTCTGAGGACGGTGTAGCTGTACTAGAAGGCAGCTAGCTACATTCATGCGTGTATTCAGATGACTGTCATCCCCCCACAGTAACTGGGTCGTGGGGCACTTACCGGCGGTGATTGCTGGTCGGAAGGTTATGGCAGGATTTGAGATCTGGCTTCTGGGCGCCTCTTTTTAGACTCATTCACCCTCATTTTCCACCTTCTTTCATCCACTTCAATCTCGTCTCCGCTCTCGCTGTCTGCTCTGAATGAAATGCCATTCTGCATTAAGGCGGAATTGGTGAGACTGATGGTTTTTGAGAATTTCGGAGACAGTTTAGTTGAGAGCGAAAGTGAATGTGTGGTTGTGTTGCGTGTGTGTGTGTGTGTGTGTGTGTGTGTGTGTGTGTGAGTATATATGTTTGTGTGTGCTTTACTGCAAAGGTTATAGAGGGACGCCATGTGAAAGAGAGAGAGAGGGAGGGAGAGAGAGAGGGGGAGGGAGAGGGAGAGAGAACTTGTCTGCCATTGCAGGTAAAGAAAAACGCATGGAGGTTGAAGTGTCAGTTTGCTGGAGCGAGAGCTGCTGGAAAAATGCGTAGCTAGACAGGCAAACAGACAGACAGACAGGCGGACAGACAGACAGACAGATGGAATACAGACACAGACAGACAGGCAGGCAGACAGATGGAATACAGACACAGACAGACAGACAGACAGACAGACAGACAGACAGACAGACAGATGGAATACAGACACAGACAGACAGACAGACAGACAGACAGACAGACAGACAGGCAGGCAGGCAGGCAGACAGATGGAATACAGACACAGACAGACAAACAGACACAGACAGACAGACAGACAGACAGACAGACAGACAGAAAGACAGACAGACAGACAGACAGATGGAATACAGACACAGACAGACAGACAGACAGACAGACAGGCAGACAGATGGAATACAGACACAGACAGACAGACAGATAGACAGATGGAATACAGACACAGACAGACAGACAGACAGACAGACAGACAGACAGACAGACAGACAGACAGACAGATGGAATACAGACACAGACAAACAGACAGACAGACAGACAGACAGACAGACAGACAGATGGAATACAGACACAGACAGACAGACAGACAGACAGACAGACAGACAGACAGACAGATGGAATACAGACACAGACAGACAGACAGATGGAATACAGACACAGACAGACAGACAGGCGACAGACAGGCAGACAGACGGACAGGTGGACAGGTGGAAAGACATACAGGCAGACAGACAGGCGGACAGACGGGCAGGCAGACAGGCAGACAGATGGAAGACAGATATACAGACAGACAGACAGACAGACAGGTGGACAGGTAGATGGACAGGTGGAAAGACATACAGGCAGACAGACAGGTGTACAGGCAGACAGGCGGACAGACAGACAGGCAGACAGAGAAACAGACAGAAAGACAGACGGAGAAGCAGACAGGCAGACATACAGGCAGACATACAGGCAGACAGATAGATGGACAGGTGGACAAGCAGACAGGCAGATGGATAGGTGGACAGACAGGCAGACAGATAGATGGACAGACAGACAGAGGCAGACAGACAGGCAGACAGACAGGTTTTACTGAACTCTGAGTCATGCTCTGTCTACATTCTCACTCGCCCACCGAGATGTTGTCCTTCAAACGCTGCAGCTTAATTCATTAGTCCCGCTGCGCTCGCAGAGTTCTGAATATCTGTCTTTCATCGGGTTTGCGGTTCCGTTTGTGCTCCTCTACAAACTGTCCTCGCCCTCCTCCCCGTCCCCAAATTACACAGAGCAGCAGGGACTGCTTTAGTAGATAGGAAGCTGACTGAAGTATCTGTACTTAAGTTGATCCTCATTTAAATCTGTCGACATCTCAGGCTTTCTGTACCCCCCCCACGTGTTGAGACACCAGCATGAGGAACACAAATATCGACTTGTTCAATGAAATCCGGGCCGCACAGTTCCCCTTCGCACACATGGACCGGTCCACCCATGTCAGAATTTAAACGACAAACCCGTTAAACAATGCCTCCTTTGGCTACGATGGTGGACTACTCATCCTGTAGGAACAGACAACTGATTTAAAAGCGACACCGTCTTGATCCGATAGCGTTAACGTGTGAAGGAAGGAAGAGCTCAGTGAAGATGAAGAGCAATGAAGAGCTCAGGGCTTTTGTTGAACGGGGGGCAGCAGGTGGATTCCTCTGGTCCTGTGTAAAGTCAACTCTGTGCGTCTGTCACGTAATAAAGGGGGAAAGGGTTAGCCTCGAGTGTATTCAAGTATTCACTTCCCGGAGAGGCGTCCGGCTAGTGTGGCAGTCTATTCCGTTGCCTACCAACACAGGGGTCGCCGGTTCGAATCCCTGTGTTGCCTCCGGCTTGGTAGGGCACCCCTACAGACAAGACTGGCCATGTCTGCGGGTGGGATGCCGGATGTGGGCGTGTCTCCTGGTCGCTGCACCAGCGCCTCCTCTGGTCGGTCGCGGCGGGAGGGGGTAACTGGGAGTAATAGCGTGATCCCTCCCACATGCTACGTCCCCCTGGTGAAACTCTTCACTGTCAGGTGAAAAGAAGCGACTGGCGACTCCACATGTATCGGAGGAGGCATGTGGTAGTCTGCAGCCCCCCCCCGCCCCCCCCACCGGATCAGCAGAGGGGGTGGAGCAGCAACCAGGACGGCTAGGAAGAGTGGGGTAATTGGCCGGGTACAATTGGGGAGAAAAAGGGGGAGTATTTACCTCCCTTTTGGCTCATCGGTTCCCTGCACTCCTAAGGGCCTGTCATTGCACAACTCCTTTGCTAGTTGGGTCGGGACCACCATATGCATTCTGTGTTGCTCGTGGAGTCTCCGATCTCTTGTTTACACCCACAGGTTTCTCCTGGGGAATATAGCATGTGTGCGGCCTTATGCTATTTAACCAAGATCCACCCACAGCTGCACGGGCGCCCCACCACCTGCAGGAGCTACTAATTACATTGGCAGGACATTTTACCCCTACAGGCTCCACACGCGGGAAGACTGACAACTACGTTCCCCTCGATGCCGAGCTGTGCCAAAGGCAACACTGGGGGGGTTTGAACCATAAACCTCGTAGCCAGCATGCTAGCGTCTCTAGTCCACTGCACCACCCAACTGCTCTTGTACGCTAATCTTGTCCAGGCTCACAGAAGTATGCTTGAGGTAAATAAATCCAACTTGAACTTTTCTCAGTCGGCGATGATGATCTTGACATTGGAGAACAGCTGTGTGGGACGTCATTAGATCATCACTCCCGCCTCCCTCTCCGCTAGCGGACTCCTTCTGTAACCAGGGTAATGTAATACTTCACTGATCGCCACGTACCAACTCTGATTTTCTTCCTTCTGAATCAGAGAAATAGGGCCTGCACACTAAATGTTTTAACACAGATGTAATCCGGTGTTGTTAGTGTTAGCCATGCTGGACCATCAACTGGAAACTCATCCAGCACGGTCAACGACTAAAAACAACATTCTTCTGCACAAAACCCCAGCGCAGGATGTTAACCGTGCTGGAGTTGGATCTGTTTTGGAGCATTTAAGTTAGTGTGCGGCACGGTGCCGCAGTGGTTAGCATGGTCGCCTCACAGCAAGAAGGTCCTGGGTTCGAGCCCCGGGGTAGTCCTACCTTGGGGGTCGTCCCGGGTCGTCCTCTGTGTGGAGTTTGCATGTTCTCCCCATGTCTGCGTGGGTTTCCTCCGGGTGCTCCGGTGTCCTCCCACAGTCCAAACACCTGTAGGTCAGGTGAATCAGCCGTACGACATTATCCCTAGGTGTGAATGTGTGTCGGCCCTGTGGTGGCCTGTCCAGGGTGTCTCCCCGCCTGCCGCCCAATGCCTGCTGGGATAGGCTCCAGCATCCCCGCGACCCTGAGAGCAGGATAAGCGGTGCGGATAACAGGTGGATGGATGGAAGTTAGTATGCAAGTCCTAATTCTCTGATCCATTCTGATATCTTTGGACACGGCACCTGAAGAAATATGTTGGTGTGTGCGCACGTGTCTTCAGGATACCATGAAAATGTGAGAAGGTCAGCTAGAGAATCACTGGAAAGGGTAAGAATCCAACGTCTTGCCCGGCGACACTTCAGACAGGCGAACTTTTGTGTCTGAACTGCAGTTACCTTCTTAAACGAGCGCTCCCCCCTACTTTCTACACCTCCCGCCTGCCTGCAAAACTCAGATGTTGTTTGAGGGGGTCCGGATTTGTGGTTCTACCAGATTCTGGCTTTCAACAACACAAAGAAATATACACACACTAGCACCCACACACACACACACAGACAAACACCAATCCCTATCTGCAGCTGCCCACTGTTCCTTCAGAGATGGCAGCCGCCTTCAGAGGGCCCAGAATGACTCGCCGGGCCGGCTTATCTCCGGGCCAACATGAAGAAGCACCGCGCTAATTCCCCAGCTGATTAAACCGAAGAGATTGCAAAAACGGGCTTTTTGTCCTCCATTGTTTCTGCCACTTCAATCTTTCAGATGAATATTCTCGTTTCGCGGCGACTAAATTAGCTCCGTCTTAACTCCAAAGCGCCGCTGCAGCTTGCCTATGAAGAAAAGAAGGGCGTCTGTGTAGTTCCGCTCAACCTCCACCTCCCGTATCTGTCTGGCGAGGCACCGGGAGAAAGATAAAGAAAAAAACATTTTTTTAGGAAAGCACGCCGTGTTTGTATCTGTCACTGCAGTTTATGCGAAGGGGGTGCGCCCACCGTTGTGAAGATAGCGTCGCTTAATGGACTTTGTGTGTACAACGCCACGTTGCCCGATGCATAATTAATTGCTTTACTGTTGAATATGATGAAGGCCTCCATTCATTCTGCCCCCCCCCCCGCATAAAGCCGGAGCAACAAACACAGCCTCAAAACGGGGATCTGGCAAGACTGATTATTGTAGACACAGCCTGCATTGAGGAGTGAACTTTGACCTTTCGAAGCTATTCATGTGTCTGGATTTCCCAAATATTCAGTTATTCAGTTGGTTTTGGTTGCCAACCTACACTCACTGACCCCTGGCAGCAGACAAGTAGCACGTTTCCTTTATTAAGCCCCTCGGGGAAATTCGGTTACTGCAAATTAACCCGTCTTGGCTGTGATGTGTGTTGCTAGGAGCAGCGGGCTGCCGCCTTGATGCTGCGCCCGGGGACCAACTCCACCTCTTTTCCCATTGCCCTGGTCGGGGGCACAGACAGGAGTATTGACCCTAGCATGCGTGCTTCTTGTGATGGTGGGGGAAACCCGAGCACCCGGAGAAAACCCACTGCAGACGCGGGGAGAACATGCAAACGCCACACGGAGGACGACCTGGGATGACCCCCAAGGGACAACCTCCGGGGTTCGAACCCAGGACCTTCTTGCTGTGAGGCGACAGCGCTAACCACTGGGCCACTGCACCGCCCCATCTATGGCGAGGAATCAAATCTCCACATGTCAGAGATGTCATGTTTGTTATTTGTTGAACTGGTATGTTAAAACCCCTCGCCCTATCCCTCCAGTATATATGCTAACATCCATCCCTCCATCCATCCATCCCTCCCTCCCTCCCTCCATCCATCCATCCATTATCTGCACCGCTTATCCTGCTCTCAGGGTCGTGAGGATGTTGGAGCCTATCCCAGCAGTCATCAGGCAGCAGGCGAGGAGACACAGGCCGCCAGACCATCACACAGGGCCGCCCCCCCACACACACACACACACCTAGGGACAATTTAGTACGGCCGATTCACCTGACTGACATGTCTTTGGACTGTGGGAGGAAACCAGAGCCCCCGGAGGAAACCCACACAGACACGGGGAGAACATGCAAGCTCCACACAGAGGATAACCCGGGACGACCCCCAAGGTTGGACTACCCCGGGGCTCGAACCCAGGACCTTCTTGCTGTGAGGCGACCGTGCTAACCACTGCGCCACCATGCCGTCTAACATACAACCTTGGGCCCTCAACCAGGGGAGGGTCAACTCATACCCACACACACCACAGCATGTGGACCCCTGAGGGGTCTAAGTAATGAATGGATGACAGAATTGAGACCAATGTCCCTTTTTCTGCCATCATCCCCTTTGGATCCCCATACACCTAGTATTATTTTATTATATGTGATGAACAGAAATGTAACGTCCTCATTTCCTCCAGCCATCTGATTTCCTCAGTATGTTTCCAGGTAGTAATCTGCGTTATTGGTGCAATTATAACACAGCCGGCAATGTACAAATATACTGGAAGCACTGATGCATGTAGCCATTTTTATCAGGCCTGGATGATAAACTTACACGAGGCGACCCGTCTCTCCCCCCACCCCACCCCCATCAGAACTTCCTGTCACGCTTGTGTCTTGTACCCAGCGTCTGGTCGTCCTCTCTCCATCTGATTCCTGGCTAGCACATCATATTACCTTGAACTCTTCCCAGGTGAGCACCAAACAACGTCTCTTATCCTTATTCTATACGTCTTAACTCTGCAGCCTCACTGTCTGCCACCTGTCTGCCTGTCAGCCGTACTGTTTTTATTTTCATTCCGTCTGTCTGGCTGCTTTTCATTGTGCGCTTTCTCGTGGTTGCTGAACAAGTCTGCCTGCTCTCCGTTGTTTTGCCCGGTAAGCGCTGTCTCAGCTGTGCTCGCTGCTTTTTTAACGCATCGTCTTTGACAGCCATACCTGTCGGGCAAGCACTAAGCACTGCTTCTCGTGTCCTCCCCGATCTGCATAGTCTGCAGCGCACACATGTGGGGCTGGCCAGCCGTGGCCTCGAACCATGTGTCTGCAAATCAATGCGACACGCACAGACCCTCCATGCCTCGACCTTGTCCGCTGTAATGAAGTCATTTCTACAATTCCCTCCTCCGCCCAGCTTTCCTCTGCCTCGCGCCCAGCCTCACCCAGACTGTGGACCGAAGAACACACAGAGGGGGGAAACCGGTGGTGAGGGGAAGGGGGGGAGGTATAGGAGAGCACTGAAGGGTTTATCTAGTTAAGATTCTGCATTATATTCTATCTATCCATCTATCTACCTGTCACTCAATCAATATCTATCTATCTATCTATCTATCTATCTATCTATCTATCTATCTATCTATCTATCTATCTATCTATCTATCTATCTATCTATCTATCTATCTATCTATCTATCATATATGTACCTGTCTGTTAATCAATATCTATCTATCTATCTATCTATCTATCTATCTATCTATCTATCTATCTATCTATCTATCTATCTATCTATCTATCTATCTATCTATCTATCTATCTATCTATCTATCTATCAATATCTATCTATCTATCTATCTATCTATCTATCTATCTATCTATCTATCTATCTATCTATCTATCTATCTATCTATCTATCTATCTATCTATCTATCTATCTATCTATCTATCTATCCACCTGTCTCTCAATCAATATCTATCTATCTATCTATCGTATACCTACCTGTCTGTTAATCATTATCTATCTATCTATCTATCTATCTATCTATCTATCTATCTATCTATCTATCTATCTATCTATCTATCTATCTATCTATCTATCTGTCAATATCTATCTATCTATCTATCTATCTATCTATCTATCTATCTATCTATCTATCTATCTATCTATCTATCTATCTATCTATCTATCTATCTATCTATCTATCTATCTATCCACCTGTCTGTCAGTCAATATCTATCTATCTATCTATCTATCTATCTATCTATCTATCTATCTATCTATCTATCTATCTATCTATCTATCTATCTATCTATCTATCTATCTATCTATCTATCTATCTATCTATCTATCTATCTATCTATCTATCTATCTACCTACCTGTCTGTCAGTCAATATCTATCTATATATCTATCTATCTATCTATCTATCTATCTATCTATCTATCTATCTATCTATCTATCTATCTATCTATCTATCTATCTATCTATCTATCTATCTATCCCAAGAGGAGTGCATCCTATATACAACCTATAGTCCTATAACCAGCTGTCAGAGAAGCAATAGTTTCAGGTAACACATCAATTCCTTTCTATTAAACCAACACTGAATGTTGTGTTAGCCACTATACTACCAACGCGTGGCGGGATATACATGCAGTTGTATATATACACATGCATATCTCCTATCTACCGCTTTTGCCACAGATAATTTGCCTGCCTAATGTCATGTCTTTTACCACACTGTTTATCTTCCACAATGTTTTGTCCAGTTGCCCTGGCTCTCAGCGGTTAGCCGGTGCCATCTACCAGATGCCGGGGTGCTGAAGCGAGTGCTGATCATAGCGACACAAAGGGCCTCTCCGGGCCCCGGCCCCATCACAGACTACCATATAAGCTCTCTATGCCAAGTGAATCCTTCTCAACTGCGTGCTGTTTTGTCCAGTTACATACGGCTCCAAAAGCTGGACTACTACAGACACTTCCCTGCAGACTATTTCACTGATCTGCACAGAACAATCTGAGCTTATTCACAAGCATGAAAGACACAAACACAATTAATAATTTACTTGTGTTTTCTCGGGATTCATGAGTTCACGTAAAATTCAGAAGTGTGATTTTTTAAGAGGTGTTTGATGAGATGGAAGAAGTGCAGACATTTTCCTGAATAACACTGACACTATAAGACTTGTCTTGTCCTTGTCTATCTGTCTCTCTCCCTCTCTTTCTCTCTCGGCAAGACAAGAAAGCAGCCAAAAGCTATAGCACAGTCTACCAGTCTGCCTGTTCCTGGTTAGCACTCTCTGCCTGCCGAGCTAATCGTGTTGCTGAGGCATCGTGCTCAATAATCGTTGTGACAAGTGTGCGTCTCCAACATGTCTGGAGAGGAAAATCAAAGCCTTTACAGGAGACAGCTCTTCTCTTCTTTCCAAAACCACATAGGAAAGGAAGACTGATTGTGCTAAAAAAAAAAAAAAAAGTTAATCTACATTTGAAAAAAAAAGGAAATAAATTTCAGAAAGAGAAAGAACGCCACTTTATTTTGTCATCGCGTTCTTACAACGACTTGTATTCTTACAATAAATGCATTCTCTGCATTTAACCCACCCTATTGTATAGGACCAGTGCGCAGCTGCATCACCTGGGGACCAACTCCAGTTCTTCTTTCCATTGCCTTGGTCTGGGGCACAGACTGGAGTATTAACCCTAACATGCATGTCTTTTTGATGGTGGGAGGAAACCGGAGCAACCAGAGAAAACCCACACAGACACGGGGAGAACGTGCAAACTCCACACAGAAAAGGACCTGGGACGGCCTGGGGTTCGAACTCAGGACCTTCTTGCTGAGAGGCAGCAGTGCTAAGCTGAACGCAGGTGGCAGAAAAATAAACCTTACTCTTCATTATGAGATCTATAAAGAGAGACTGCACATTTATGATTTGGAACTGAGAAACGCAAGGCGGTCTTACTTCTCTGACATCATTGCCAAAAGCATTAATAATGTATGTGCCTTGTTTGCTACTGTCAACAGGCTAACAAACACACCAGTGACAGCAGCCTCTGAATTTCTATCTACCAGGGCCTGCATTAAATTTGCCCCGTTCATTAATGAGAAATTCAGAAAATTAAATCGGCAGCCAGTGCCTCCATACTAGGTACAGGGCATGCGTTTTCCCTAAGTCCACCTAAAATCAATTCAAATAGCATATCATAATTAGATCCCATCAACCATAAAAACTTGGGCGACATAATACAACATCTAAAATCCTCCTCCTGCTGCTTTGATATTCTGCCAGCAGGCTTTTTCAAATTTTTTTCTAATTTCGTGTCCTCAGATCTTCTACAAATTGTCAACACATCTCTTCTCTCGGGTCTCTTCCCACAGGCCCTGAAAATTGCAGTCATCAAGCCACTCTTAAAAAAAAGAATAATCTAGACACTTCACTAATGAACAGTTACAGACCCATATCAAACCTCACATTTCTAAGTAAAACAAAAATAGAAGCTGTTTTCCAGCAGCTCAAGAACTTTTTGGCACTAAACAGTTTCGATGTCTTCCAGTCAGAATTTGACCACACCACAGCACTGAGACTGATCTTGTTAGGTCTTTAATGACATCTGCTTAAACACAGACAGTGGCAGAATCTCAGCCCTGGTACTATTGGCCCTCAGTGCTGCGTTAGACACAGTTGACTACAACATATTACTAAACCGATTGGAAAACTGGGTGGGACTTTCGGGCACAGCACTAAACTGGTGTGAATCTTACTTAAAGGACAGCGACTACAGGTATTTACAAATCTGAGCGTACAAAAATGACCTGTGGAGTTCCCCAAGGCTCCATTCTGGGGCAGTTTCTTTTTAACATCTATATGTTCCCACTAGTCCATATTATGGTAAACAAGAAAATATGGGGGCCCGCGGTGGTGTAGCAGTCTAAGCATCGGCTTTGTGTCGATGCAGTTGCCCACTGGGGACCGGGGTTTGCGCCCCGGTCTTGTCAGATCTGACTATGGCCGGACTCGATGAAGCAGCAATAATTGGCAACGCTGTCTTCGGGAGGGGGCCGGGGTCGGCTTGTGTTCATCACATAAATGCGTCTCTGTGTGTGTCAGAAAAAGCAGCAGTGGTTCGGCCTGGAGTCGCCTTGTCACAGAAGTGGGGAGGCGTCTCCTTTGACACTGCCGGCCGGAGAGATGCAGTTGGCGAACGCATGCAGTATGAGGGTGGGTGTTTGAACTAAAATAGGGATCGACTGGCCACTAAATTGGGAGAAAAAGGGAAAAATCAGAAATAAATTTACAGAAAAAAACAACAAAATATGTTACCATAATTACGCAGAAGACACACAGATTTACATAACCTTATCACCAGGGGACTATAATCTCATACAAGCAATGGGTAAGGGCATTGAACAAATCAATGATTGGATGTCTCAGAATTTTCTTCAATTAAACAAACATAAAACTGAAGTAATTGTCTTTGGAGCCAAGGAAGAACGATTAAAAGTCAGCATTCAGCTACAAATCAGTAATGTAACTGAACCATGTATCACCAGGTGGGTGCTACACGTTGATGATGGTTGAAATTAGTTACTGCCTTTAATGTGAAATGCTTTGGGTGTCTAGAAAAGCGCTATATAAATGTAATGATTATTATTAATAATAATGTTAAAAACCACGAAGCAAGCCAGAAAACTTGGTGTAGTCATGGACTCAGACCTGAATTTATATATCCACGTTTAAACAATTATAAAGTCAGTCTACAATCACCTGAAGAATATATCAAAAATCAAAGGATTTATGTCTCAGCAGGATTTGGAAAAACTTGTCCATGCATTTATCTTCAGTTGACTCGACCACTGTAACCATGTCTTTGCGGGTCTTTCTAAAAAAAATCGATCGAACACCTGCAACTGATTCAGAATGCTGCTGTTCGAGTGAGTCCTTACTAAGTCCAAAAGACTGGCTCACATCACTCCAGTCCTGAGGTCACTACACTGGCATCCTGTCCGTCAAAGAATTGATTTTAAAATAATGCTCTTGGCTTATAAAGCACTGGATGGTTTAGGGCCAAAATACATTTCTGACCTACGGCTACACTATGAACCATCCAGACCATTCAGGTTATCTGGGACAGGTCTGCTTTCTGTCTCCAGAGTCAAAAATAAACATGGAAAGGCAACTTTCAGTTTTTATGCATCACATATCTAGAACAAACTCCCAGAAAATTGCAGGTCTGCTGCAACTCTCAGTTCTTTTAAATCTAGGCTGAAGAGTTTCCTCTTGGCTGCTCCTTTTTTATTAAATAAAACTTGAAGCTTTTGATTTTCATCTTACACTGCAATGTAACTTTTACGCTCTTCTTATTTGTGTTTAAATATTTTTTACTGCCTTATGTTGCTTCTCTTAATGCCTTTTATGTTTTATGTAAAGCACTTTGAATTGCCTTGATGCTGAAATGGGCTATATAAATAAATTTGCCTTGCCTTCATCTTCTCTAACATGCCCTCCCAGTTTCTCTTAACCATCTCTTCATTACCAAGATAAACACCCAGATACCTGATACCATCTTTTTCCATCCCAAACACCCCGGTAATACTGCAAAACCACCAAATCGGTTTCCAACTGCCAGTGCTTCACTTTTTCTCTAGTTTACCTTTGCAGCAGAAATAAGACCAAAGTCAAACACAAGTTTGTATACAATATTAATTTCAGATTGGGTTCTTATCAGGACCAAGACAACATCAGCATAAGCAGATAAATCATGCACAGTATTAAAACCTGGTTGAACCAAACCATCAATACAGGACCCCGTTTTGTATGACAAGGGTTCAATAGATAATGCATAGAACATTCCAGATAGAGAGCAGCCCTATCTGACACCTCTGTGTACTGTGAAGGGAACACTCAGCCCCCCCCCCCCAAACACACACACACACACCACCACCATTTATATTCAATACACTTTGAATGTCTCGGTACAAAACCAAACCTTGATCACAGCAATGAGACATGGGCTGAGACCAAACCGTTCCAAAACCAAAGATAAAAGTGCTCAACCCTGTCAAATACTTTTTTCTTGGTCTAATGAGATGAGACCAAATTCTGGGCACAAAGAACTACAGACATCCAAGACATCCCTGATTAAAGACACATTGTCTATGATGGACGTACCAGGCACACAGTAAGTCTGCTCCAGATGGATTACTTCATCCATCTCGTGTTTCAACCGGTTTTTATAATCTGAACATACCTTTGACCTTTAACCAAGTCTTTATTGGTTCACTTTTTCATTCACATTAAAATAACAGCAGTATTAACACAGATACTCATATACATATTGAACAACAAACCCCATAAACGGCAAAAACAAAATATACAGACCTTCCCTTTTTCAGAAATTGGAAGTCATTGGTTTTCTTAATCTGAACAGAGGGAGACTGGAGATTGCAAATTCATAGTCCTGAACTGAAGGTCTCCTTTCTTTGTCAGCAGAATAATCCCTGCTCTCTCGCAGCTCGGAGGAAGATTTTCAAAACTTTCACTGAAAATCTCCATAAGGTCTCGACCAAGTCCATTCCTGAAGGTCTTATAAAACTCCATAGAAAGACCGTCAATGCGCAGCACTTTTCATCCATCCATCCATCCCCTGCAGGGCTGCATACAGCTCCTCTTAAACCAGTGTCTCCTCCACCTCAGGATGGTCATCCCTAGAGACTGTGGCCAAACCTTCACAGAAACACTCACGCAGCCATTCGTTCTCCACATACTCCGTTTTGCACAGCTCAGAAGAGTAGAACAGCATTGCCCGTCTTCGGACTCCATGCAGTTCTGCGAGTTCTTCTCTATCAGCTGACCTTAAGGTCTGGATGTACCTGCTCTGCATTCTTCTCCAATCCAAAGAAAAACTTGGATGGAGCGTCCATCTGGTTGATGCTGGAAACGTGAGCAGACCAGTGCTCCCCGAGCTTTAGTGCCTAGTAGGTCCACTAACAAAACTTTTTTTTTGGGGGGGGGGGGATTTGAGAGCTTCAATACACCCTCAATTTCCTGTGGACTCAATTAAATCTTGGAGTTCAACTATATCGCTCTCTAGAGCTCTTAATGGTGTAGTAATGTTTCTCATGACATTCAGCGTGTACTGCTGACAGAGCTGCTCGATTTTAACCTTTCCACAGTCCCATCACAGTCTCAAAGAAGCAAACCTGTTATTTTCACACCTATTAACCCTCCAGAAAAAGCTGAAAGCATCTTTAAAATTAGCATCACAGTAGATTAGTGTTAAAATGCCAGTATGCCAGACGTTTGCAATAAAAGCACTACCGACTACTAAAGAGTGTTCACTAAAATTTACAGCGGAAATGCTACACATGATGTTTGAAAAAATACAACCTGTCTAGTCTAGCCAGGGAAATAACATTTTCTATGAGCCCAAGTGTACCGTTTGTCTTCCCTGTGCAATTTTCTCCAGACATCCACTAAGTCACGTGTTTTTACGACCTTATCAACTGCTCTTTGAGAGGCAGCATGAGGTTCAAAATGATTCCTGTCTAAAGAATCATTTTGAGTACAATTAAAATCACCTCCAAAAAACAGTAAATCATCTGAGCTACAACTAGACAGTGTCACTTACAGTATTTATAAACTGGACTCTATTTGAGCTGACATTTGGAGCACGTTGGTATAAGTGAGTGTGAAAAACTCAAACTTGGCCCTGACCACCATCCGTTTTCCATCTATCGCTTCTTTAAGTTAATAAGAAATCGACAGGAACTTTTTGGAGAAGCAGAACAGCTACTCCTCCACGCACTGAGGTCAGAGAGCTTAAAAAGACTTCCCCGTCCCACTCTGACCTCCAGCCAGTTTCGCTGGGCCCGTCAATGTGCGTTTCCTGGATCATCACATCAACAACACGTTTCAGCTTCATCAGCTCATAGAGCTGCATGCTTTAACTGATGTCTGGCTCCATTTAAATTCAACCAGCCAATTTCAAAATCACTCGTTGAGAAAATAAATAAATAAATAAAAAGGAGACAACCAGACATATGAACTGACAAAAAGAAATCCTTTATCTCGATTCTCCATCTTCTTCACTCAGCTCTTGCCTGACCTTCACTGCTCTTTTCTTTAATCTGTAAATTTCCTGCTCAGTAAAACCCCCTTCTCCTTTAATCTTCATTTTTGATCTGACCGAGTTAAGAAAAGTCTCTTTATCTGGAAAGTAATTTTCCACTTTCACTCCTTTTGCGGTTTTTTTTTTTTTTTTTTTTTTTGTAGGAACTATTTTCTCAACCCCATAAGTCTGCTCACTCACACCTCCTGTATCAAAAAAAACAAAAAACAAAAAAACTTCATCACTGGAGTTACACGCCACCATGTTATCCCCTCAGTCTGTTTGTGTTTTTCTGTACTGATTGTCACCTTCCTTGCTGTCGAACCACTATTGTTGATTTCAGATTCTCTTTTCTGATGAGTGGCAGTCACACTGCTCTCCTCATCTACCACCTCTATATTTACACATTCTGCCTAAATCTCCTCTGGCCCAGCCTCAGCTGTTTTACTGTCTTCCTTCTCCTCCTCCACTTCAGTGTCTTCATCACCACCAGCTGTCTCACTGCTCCGAGACTCACTTGCCCCCTTTTCTTCATCACTGCTGGCTTCAGTTGTTTAAAGACTCTTTTTCTCCAACATCTCCACTTCCTTCCTCCCTTCTTCCACCATCACCATTGTTGTCCCCACCTGTCTCCGCCTTCCTTTCCTTCATCTCAGGTCTGTCTCCTTGCTGCTTGTCTTTCTACCCTGATGTTCCCTCTCCAGTGGGCGATTATTTTTTCCCTAGGATTAATCCGGAAAGTGTACAGGTAAGCGAGTATTTTTTTCCTAGGATGAATCCGGAAAGTTGACTGACAGGCAGATCTGGCTAATCCTAGCGCCTGAGGGCGGGAACTTTCCGGATTCACCCTAGGAAAAAAAATATTGGACTCCAGTAGCCCGATCAGAAGCTTTTTGCCATGCACCAGCAGGTTTCTCTGCACAAACTCTGACCACGTGTCCCTCTCTACCACAGCCAAAGCGTTTCACATATTCTGACGTAGCATACAAAACATAATCAGACCCATCTGTGCTCTGTGCACAACTGTAGCCACTGACTTCCGGTTTCTACCGCAGCGGCCATACCAGTTTCCTGTTTGTTGGCGCGTGCTGTTGACAATGGCATATTTTTCGCGATGCCTGCAGGATTTACAATGGATAAATGTAAACGACATGCTGCACAGAACTGTCGACAAACTTTCACCCGCACCCGCCAGCAAACGGGTGAAAAGTTTCAAGTTGTACATACACCCGGACTGGGTTATTTATTTATTTATTTTGTTAATGGGGACACTTACCATGTCTGGAAAGCTCTCGTTCCAACATCTCACCTCCAGCAAATGGGGGGGGGGCGCATTAGACAGAATCGCCTTCCTGGTCGGTGCGGCACCGGCACATACGGGTCATTCATTTACAACGCCATTTGTGACGACGGAGTTAAACTTCTCCACCCCCCCTCCACGACAACCACCACCGCTCCATTCACTCTGGCAGCAGATTCAACAGTCAGCCCCGACCACCTCCACCACCGCCAACACACACTCCTCCACCTAAACAGGAGAAACTCCCACAGATCTTAAGTATGCGTTTCCTCGTCAGCTTGGGGGGATCCGTGACGCCGAGCAGCGAAGTGCTGCCCGGCACAAAGTACTACACAAAACCAGCAAACACTAACAAAACTAAACTACTAAATACACACCGCAATAGTGTAACACAGTATGGAAAAAAAGAGAAAGGTAGAAAAACTCACTCATCTGGGGCGTCCGGGTAGCGTAGCGGTCTATTCTGTTACCTGCCAGCACGGGGATCACCGGTTCGAATCCCCGTGTTATGTTACGGGTCTAGATAGATCGATGCCATCGGCTATCCATTAGTTTACCTTAGATACACATGACCCGTGCTCAGGAAGATGTTACAACACTTTGATTATACTTGGCTGCACTGAGCAACTCGTGTGTGTGTCATTCTTTATAAGATAGCCTACCGAAACATGGTGCCAGAAGTCGGAGAACTTATTTCTTATTTTACTAGCTCGCATGTTTAAGTTTGTAGGCCTGGGTAGGTCACATGTCGGAGGATTCCGATTCAGAGCAAAGTACTTCTGCTGAAGACGTTGTCACAGAGGAGCTAACGCTAGCATTACCGGCACCGATAGCATCACATACAATGGCAGCTAACGTGAATATTCCACCACCGTCCCCGATGAGCTTCACAGGCGATTGGAGTGTCAATTGGGACATTTTTCGGGCCGAATATGAAGACTACGTCCTCGTCACGGGCATACTTGGCAAGGACAAGAAAATACAAGCGGCTACTCTAAGGAGTGTGATGGGAAGTGAATGCAGGCATATTTACCGCCACAATCTGAACCTCTCAGAAGATGATCAAGGGGATCCTGACGCCATACTGAGAGAGTTGGGGAAATACTTCAAGCCAGCAAAAAACACAATATACGAGAGGTACATTTTCGGGAGTTGCAAGCAGGAGGAAGGAGAATCGTTTGATACCTTTGTGACGAGACTGAGAGAGAGGGCAGCAACCTGTGAGTATGGACAGTTGAAAGATGAAATGATCCGTGATAAGATAGTCCTGGGAGTTGCAAGCGAGGCCGTTAGGCGCAGGCTGTTGAGAGAGAAGGATTTGAACATGGTCACAGCTATTGACATGTGTCGCGCAGCAGAGCAAACTGACATCCGTATGAGAGCAATGGAGTTTGCAACAACACCGCAGCCGGAGGCAGTGCATGCCGTTGCTAGGCAACCCAGACAAAACCAATGGAAACAGAGCAATCCACCCAGAACAGCAGGAGATGCAGGCAATTGCAAATATTGTGGCAGCTCGCATTCAAGGGGCAGAGAGCATTGTCCGGCCTTCGGGAAACAATGTAGGTCATGTGGGACACTTAATCACTTTTCTAAAGTGTGCTTAAAGAGCAAAAAGGGGCATGCTGAGGGCAAGGTAAACTGTGTGGAATACACAGAAGAACCCCCAGAGCATAGTAATGATGCAGATGATCTGTACATGTTTGAGTCAATCGGCGCAGTGCACACCAAAGGAAAGAAGTGGTTTGTGACTCTGAAACTCCACGACAAGCCACAACAATGTCAGCTGGACTCTGGAGCCACCTGCAATGTAATGGGCTTTCAAGACAAGAAAAGGCTGGCCCCAAACACACCTCTCCGCCCGAGTGTCACCAGACTGAAGCTGTATTCGGGGGAAACACTGAGCTCTATGGGCACCTTTGAGACTGACTGTACTGTGAGAGGCCAAACACACAAGCTCTCATTCGAAATAGTGAGGACCAGCCAACATCCTCTTCTGTCAGGCTCCACCTGTGAACGCTTAGGGCTCATGCATTTCACAATTCCAGAGGGTGTGCTCAAAATGGAACACACACAACCAGGAGCCCTAACTAAAGAACAGCTTATCAACAGATACAGTGACGTGTTCAACTCCCCTGTGGAATCCGTGCCTGAGGAGGTCCATTTTGACCTTGATCCTAGTGTTGCTGCAGTACAGAGTGCCCCTCGCAATGTCCCAATCGCAATGAAAGCAGCAGTCAAAGCCCAGCTGGACAAGTACGAGGCTGACGGCCACCTTGCGCCTGTCACAGATTCTACAGATTGGATCAGCAACATGGTGATTGTTAAAAAACCGGAGAAGCTGAGAATATGCATTGACCCTAAACCATTGAACAAAGCCCTAAAGCGCTCTCACTACATCATGCCTACCTTGGACGACATTTTGTATAAGTTGCCCAAGGCCAGAGTCTTCACGTTAGTGGACGCTCGGGATGCATTCCTGCAATGCAAACTGGACTATGAGAGTAGCCTCATGACCACGTTCTGGACCCCCTGGGGGAGGAAGCGGTGGCTCAAGTTACCATTTGGAGTATCGGTGGCGCCCGAGGTATATCAGCGCAAGCAGCACGAGCTCCTCGCCGGTCTGAAGGGCGTTGAGCCCATTGCAGACGATATCCTGGTCGTCGGCTGCGGGGACACAGACAAGGAGGCTGGGGACGACCACGACGTCAAGCTTGCGGCGTTGATGGAACGCTGCCTTGAGGTCAAGCTTCGCCTCGGCCTGAAGAAGTTGCAGTTCAAGGTGGCTGAGGTGCAGTTTCATGGCCACATTCTCTCATCTGCTGGACTGAAGCCCGATCCAGAGAAGGTGAGAGCCATTATTGACATGCCGAACCCAACAGATGCCAAGGGCGTGCAGCGTCTCATTGGCTTCGATAACTATTTAGCCAAGTTCATGCCTCATCTATCTACTGTCTGCGAGCCGTTGCGACGCCTGTTGGACAAGGATACACCCTGGCACTGGCTGCCTAAGCACGAGGCGGCGGTTCATGAGCTTAAGGCGCTGGCGACAGCCATGCCCGTCCTGCGCTACTATGATGTAACTAAGCCAATCGCAATCCAGAGCGACGCCAGCCAGAGCGGTCTCGGATGTTGTCTCATGCAGGAAGGTCAGCCCATCGCATTTGCCTCGAGGGCTCTTACCCCCACCGAAAAAAACTATGCACAAATTGAGAAGGAGTGTCTCAGTATCGTCTTCGCCTGCCAGAGGTTTCACCATTACCTATATGGCCGCGACCCAATCACAGCAGAGACGGACCATAAGCCTCTGATCTCTATTTTCAGCAAGCCACTTCTCAATGCGCCCAAGAGACTCCAGAGCATGCTCATGACTCTGCAGAGCTACGACCTGAGGGTAATCTACAAACCAGGCCCAGAGATGTTCATAAGCGACACGCTCAGCAGGGCTACGGCTGGATGCTCCGGCAGAGGGACTGCATATCAGCGACACGCTATCTGCTCTCTACAACAAGAGCAGGAAGACATACAGCACGTGAACCAGGCAGAGTACCTGAATGTGACTAACCAGCGGCTGGAACAGATCAGACGACACACCGACAGAGATGAATGCTTACAGGCACTGAAGAACACTGTTCTCGTGGGCTGGCCAGATGTAAAGGAGGAAGCGCCCCTCATCGCTAGGGAGTACTGGCCCTTCAGGGATGAAATCAGTGTGCAGAACGGAGTTCTGTTCCGGGGGCAAAATGTCATCATCCCAAAGTCACTCCGCCCAGAAATGTTGACGCGCATACATTCAAGTCACATAGGGGGTGATGCATGCTACCGACACGCTCAAGAGACATTGTACTGGCCCAACATGCAGTCAGAGATAAAGGACTTTGTAAGCAGCTGCTCGACCTGCAATGTGTACGCCCACAATAAGCAAAAGGAGACCATGCTCTCTCACGAAGTACCAACCAGGCCATGGCAGGTCTTGAGCATGGACCTATTCAGCTTCAGACAGAAAGACTATCTCCTAATAGTCGACCACTATTCCGATTTTTGGGAGATTGAGCTTCTACCCGACATGTCTGCAGAGACAGTCATCAAGCGATGTAAGGCACAGTTCGCCCGACATGGTCAGCCAGAGAAGGTTATTACAGACAACGGCCCTCAGTTCACAGCTCAGTTCACACGGTTCGCTTCTGAGTGGGAATTTGAGCACGTGACCTCCTCTCCCAGACACCCGAAAGCGAATGGCGAGGCCGAGTCGGCCGTGAAGATTGTAAAAAATCTTCTGCGTAAGGCCGCGCATGATGGTGAAGACCCCTGGAAAGCCGTGCTTCACTGGAGGAATACACCTACGGAAAACATGGGCAGCAGCCCAGCACAACGCCTCATGTCCCGCCGGTTGAAGACGTCCCTCCCGGCGGCAAGCAAGCTCCTGGAACCAGCTGTTGTCGTGGGCGTCACTGAAAAGCTGCGCCACAGGAAGCAACTCGCCAAATCCTTCTATGACAGATCTGCCCGTGAATTGCCGGTACTTGAAATTGGGGAAGTCGTACGGATGAAGCCCCTGCCAGGTGATAATACTGGCCGCTGGAGAGTCGGAACTTGTCTCCGCAGGGTTGCGCCGAGGTCTTATCTTGTGGACATTGATGGCTCCCTGTACCGTCGTAACAGGATCGATCTCAGAGTGGCTGAGCCAGCTGCACGAGCCGCGCACGATCCTGTTGAACCCGCTGCGGCACACACACCGGACGGGGATCCAGCTGCAGAAACTGTCATTGAGACCCCTCAGGCTGTGTTCGAGCCGAGCCCCATCAGGTCCATGCCCAAGGCGCCATCTACTCCTGTTGGCGCTCCGCGTTCGGATGGACACACTTACACAAGGGTTGGACGGCTGTCTAAACCTCCACTGAAACTCACTATGTAATCTGAATAATGTTGATGGTTGCTATGTGGGAGACAGGGGGAAAAGAGGAGAAATGTTATCATACGCTACTGTGGTTATTACACTGGTATGGGATATGAAGAGATTTACTGCTGTTGCACTGTTATTGGTTGTTCGTATATGAAAGTAATTTCATTTTGCACTAACTTCATGTGTATGTGTTTATACTTGGAAAAGGAGGATGTTACGGGTCTAGATAGATCGATGCCATCGGCTATCCACTAGTTTACCTTAGATACACATGACCCGCGCTCAGGAAGATGTTACAACACTTTGATTATACTTGGCTGCACTGAGCAACTCGTGTGTGTGTCATTCTTTATAAGATAGCCTACCGAAACAGTTACCTCCGGCTTGGTCGGGCGTCCCCGCAGACACAACTGGCCGTGTCTGCGGTTGGGAAGCCGGGTGTGGGTATGTCTCCTGGCCGCTGCACTAGCGCCCCCTCTGGTCGGTCGGGGTTGTAGAATACGCGTAGAACTTGTAGAATATGTCCACATAAGTACCCAAAACATACGCTCAAAGTTTCATTGAAATCAACCACTAGGGGGTGCTACAAATGCAAAAACTGGGTGTGCTTTGACGCAAATCAGACTATGAATCAGAGCTTGTCCAATCATTGCAAAACTCGCGGGATATGTTTCATAACAATGTTGAACCGTGTGTATTTTGAAGTCGCTCAATAGGGGGCGCCACCAGTTCCAAACAAATGCAAGTCAAGTCCATTTTATTTGTATAGGCCAATATCACAAATTACAAACTTGCCTCAAGGGGCTTTACAGCATCCTGCCCTTAGACCCTCGCATCACATAAGGAACGACTCCCTGCAAGGGCCCGGGGCAAATCTGACCATGAATCAATGGCAGTTTTTCTAAACATCCCCAAACTTGGTGGATATTTTTAATTAAGCTGTTGAAGCGTTCGGCTTCTAACAGTGTGTGTTGGCTTGTTGTGTACGTCCTTAATACACACACACACATATTCAACTTTATTCAGACGTTGTCTTATTGAAGGCACAGACCCTTTGTTAGAGAGCTGAGCTCCGTTTTCCTTTACTTAATCAACTCAGGTCACGTCGCTCACATCACAACAGATATCAATGTGCACGTCTTTAGTGTTGCCTTACCCCTTATGATCAATGCGCAGTTACCATAGACTTGAGTATAATGACAACAAAATATTTACTACTACTACTTTCGGCTGCTCCCGTTAGGGGTCGCCACAGCGGATCATCCGTTTCCATTTCTTCCTGTCTTCTGCGTCTTCCTCTGTCACACCAGCCACCTGCATGTCTTCCCTCACCACATCCATAAACCTCCTCTTTGGCCTTCCTCTTCTCCTCTTCCCTGGTAGCTCCATATTCAGCATCCTTCTCCCAATATACTCAGCATCTCTCCTCCACACATGTCCAAGCCATCTCAATCTTGCCTCTCTTGCTTTGTCTCCAAACCGTCCAACCTGAGCGGTCCCTCTAATATAATCGTTCCTAATCCTGTCCTTCTTCGTTACTCCCAATGAAAATCTTAGCATCTTCAACTCTGCCACCTCCAGCTCCGCCTCCTGTCTTTTCGTCAGTGCCACTGTCTCCAAACCATATAACATAGCTGGTCTCACAACCATCTTGTAAACTTTCCCTTTAACTCTTGCTGATACCCTTCTGTCGCAAATCACTCCTGACACACTTCTCCACCCACTCCAACCTGCCTGCACTCTCTTTTTCACCTCTCTACTGCACTCCCCGTTACTTTGGACAGTTGACCCCAAGTATTTAAACTCAAATGCCTTTGTCACCTCCACTCCTTGCATCCTGACCATTCCACTGTCCTCTCTCTCATTCACGCATAGGTATTCCGTCTTGCTCCTACTGACTTTCATTCCTCTTCTCTCCAGTGCATACCTCCACCTCTCCAGGCTCTCCTCAACCTGCACCCTACTCTCACTACAGATCACAATGTCATCCGCGAACATCATCGTCCATGGAGACTCCTGCCTGATCTTGTCCGTCAACCTGTCCATCACCATTGCAAACAAGAAAGGGCTAAGAGCCGATCCTTGATGTAATCCCACCTCCACCTTGAACCCATCAATGACAACAAAATATAGTGCAGCGAAATGTCATGCATAACATTGGTATTATGAGTAAGGCTGCATCGGGCTACAGTAAACCCCACAGCACTTCTAATAGACCCCTTATCGCATAAGGGGTCTATATACCCCCTAATAGACCCCTTGATATAGACTACAGTAAACCCCACAGCACTTCTAATAGACCCCTTATCGCGCACTGGATAAGGGGTCTATATACCCCCTAATACAGTGGTTCTCAACCTTTTTGGGGTCCTGGACCCCCTGCGTATTTTTGATCTACCCTGAGGACCCCTCCACCTGATCTTGGGGGAGGGGGGTTGCAATTTGATAGAAACAGTAGAAACTGCATTTTAAATTGCATTATAGCATTTATTCACTCTTTGGGGCAAAAATAAGAGCTTTCAGTTGTAACTTAGATATAGTTAACAAAACAAAATTCTTATGCAGTAACTTTCAGATATATGTAACAAAACAGAATATGTATTCAGAAACTTTCAGATATATGTAACAACAGAATTTTTATGCAGTAACTTTTAACAATGCAAACGGGAGCGAGATCTCTTATTAAAATACAATAAATTACACTTGTGAAACAGATAACCCAGCCACTGAGGATGCACAAGCCAGTGCATCCTTAGTGCCGGTCCCAAGCCCGGACAAATGGGGAGGGTTGCGTCAGGAAGGGCATCCGGCGTAAAATCTTTGCCAAATCAAATATGCGGATCATAAATAAGACTTACATACCGGATCGGTCGAGGCCCGGGTTACCAACGACCGCCACCGGTACTGTTAACCAGCAGGGTGTCGATGGAAACTATGCTACTGTTGGGCGAAGGAGAAGGAGAGGGGGAAAGCATGTCCAGAGGCAGCTAGAGAGGAGGAAGGGTAGGCATGTGGAGGTGAGAGTTGGAACTTTGAATGTTGGCACTATGACTGGCAAAGGGAGAGAGCTGGCTGACATGATGGAAAGAAGAAAGATAGGCATACTGTGTGTGCAAGAGACCAGGTGGAAGGGGAGTAAGGCCAGGAGTATCGGAGGTGGGTTCAAACTCTTCTACCATGGTGTGAATGGGAGGAGTAATGGGGTAGGGGTAATTCTGAAGGAAGAGTATGTCAAGAGCGTGCTGGAGGTGAAGAGAGTGTCAGACAGAGTGATGAGTATGAAGCTGGAAATTGAAGGTTTATTGCTGAATGTTATCAGCGCATATGCCCCGCAATTTGGGTGTGAGATGGATGAAAAAGAAGAATTCTGGAGTGAGTTGGACAACATGGTGGAGAGGGTATGCAAGGAGGAGAGAGTGGTGATTGGAGCGGACTTCAATGGACATGTTGGTGAAGGGAACAGAGGTGATGAGGAGGTGATGGGAAGGTATGGAGTCAAGAAGAGAAATGTGGAAGGACAGATGGTGGTCGATTTTGCGAAAAGGATGGAAATGGCTGTGGTGAATACATATTTCAAGAAGAGGGAGGAACACAGGGTGACGTACAAGAGTGGAGGAAAGTGCACACAGGTGGACTATATCTTATGTAGAAGGCGCCATCTAAAAGGGATTGGAGACTGCAAGGTGGTGACAGGGGAGAACGTAGCTAGGCAGCATCGGATGGTGGTCTGTAGGATGACTTTGGAGACCAAGAAGAGGAAGCGAGTGAAGACACAGCCGAAGATCAAATGGTGGAAGTTGAAGAAGGAAGACTGTTGTGTGGAGTTCAGGCAGGAGTTAAGACAGGCACTGGGTGGTAGTGAAGAGTTGCCAGATGGCTGGAAAACCACTGCAGAAATAGTGAGGGAGACAGCTAGGAAGGTACTTGGTGTGTCATCAGGACAGAGGAAGGAAGACAAGGAGACTTGGTGGTGGAATGAGGAAGTACAGCAAAGTATACAGAGGAAAAGGTTGGCAAAGAAGAAGTGGGATAGTAAGAGAGATGAAGAAAGTAGACAGGAGTACAAGGAGATGCAGCGTAAAGCAAAGAGAGAGGTGGCAAAGGCAAAGGAAAAGGCGTATGGTGAGTTGTATGACAGATTAGACACTAAGGAAGGAGAAAAGGACTTGTACTGATTGGCTGGACAGAGGGACCAAGCTGCAAAGGATGTGCAGCAAGTTAGTGCGATCAAGGATAGAGATGGAAATGTGCTGACAAGCGAGGAGAGTGTGCTAAGAAGGTGGAAGGAATACTTTGAGGGGCTGATGAATGAAGACAATGAGAGAGAGAAGGTTGGATGATGTAGGGATAGTGAATCAGGAAGTTCAGCGGATTAGCAAGAAGGAAGTGAGGGCAGCTATGAAGAGGTTGAAGAGTGGAAAGGCAGTTGGTCCTGATGACATACCTGTGGAGGCATGGAGATGTTTAGGAGAGATGGCAGTGGAGTTTTTAACTAGATTGTTTAACACAATCCTGGAAAGTGAGAGGATGCCTGAGGAGTGGAGAAGAAGCATACTGGTACCGATTTTCAAGAACAAGGGCGATGTGCAGAACTGTAACAACTACAGAGGTATAAAGTTGATCAGCCACAGCATGAAGATTTGGGAAAGAGTAATAGAAGCTAGGTTAAGAGGAGAGGTGACGATCAGCGAGCAGCAGTATGGTTTCATGCCACGAAAGAGCACCACAGATGCGATGTTTGCTTTGAGAATGTTGATTGAGAAGTATAGAGAAGGCCAGAAAGAGTTGCATTGTGTCTTTGTAGATTTAGAGAAAGCTAATGACAGAGTGCCGAGAGAGGAGGTGTGGTATTGTATGAGGAAGTCAGGAGTTGCAGAGAAGTATGTAGGAGTGGTGCAGGATACGTATGAGGGAAGTGTGACAATGGTGAGGTGTGCAGTTTGAATGACAGATGGGTTCAAGGTGGAGGTGGGATTACATCAAGGATCAGCTCTTAGCCCTTTCTTGTTTGCAATGGTGATGGACAGGTTGATGGACAAGATCAGGCAGGAGTCTCCATGGACGATGATGTTTGCGGATGACATTGTGATCTGTAGTGAGAGTAGGGTGCAGGTTGAGGAGAGCCTGGAGAGGTGGAGGTATGCACTGGAGAGAAGAGGAATGAAAGTCAGTAGGAGCAAGATGGAATACCTATGCGTGAATGAGAGAGAGGACAGTGGAATGGTCAGGATGTAAGGAGTGGAGGTGACAAAGGCATTTGAGTTTAAATACTTGGGGTCAACTGTCCAAAGTAACGGGGAGTGCAGTAGAGAGGTGAAAAAGAGAGTGCAGGCAGGTTGGAGTGGGTGGAGAAGTGTGTCAGGAGTGATTTGCGACAGAAGGGTATCAGCAAGAGTTAAAGGGAAAGTTTACAAGATGGTTGTGAGACCAGCTATGTTATATGGTTTGGAGACAGTGGCACTGACGAAAAGACAGGAGGCGGAGCTGGAGGTGGCAGAGTTGAAGATGCTAAGATTTTCATTGGGAGTAACGAAGAAGGACAGGATTAGGAACGATTATATTAGAGGGACCGCTCAGGTTGGACGGTTTGGAGACAAAGCAAGAGAGGCAAGATTGAGATGGCTTGGACATGTGTGGAGGAGAGATGCTGAGTATATTGGGAGAAGGATGCTGAATATGGAGCTGCCAGAGAAGAGGAGAAGAGGAAGGCCAAAGAGGAGGTTTGTGGATGTGGTGAGGGAAGACATGCAGGTGGCTGGTGTGACAGAGGAAGACGCAGAAGACAGGAAGAAATGGAAACGGATGATCCGCTGTGGCGACCCCTAACGGAGCAGCCGAAAGTAGTAGTAGACACTTGTGAAACAGATGTAATTAGAGAAAAAAGTCCTGTTACCCTTTATAGTTTAGGTAGATAAAGGTCTCAGTCACATTTGAGTAAAATAATCCTATTTCTATAAATGTCATAGGATCTTTTTTTTAAGGATATTTTATTTTCACGGACCCCTTGCAATTACACCACGGACCACTAGAGGTCCGCGGACCCCCGGTTGAGAAACACTGCCCTAATAGACCCCTTGATATAGACTACAGTAAACCCCACAGCACTTCTAATAGACCCTTATAGCATACTAGATAAGGGGTCTATTAGACCCCTTATATACCCCCTAATAGACCCCTAGATAAGGGGTCCATTAGGCTACAGTAAACCCCACAGCACTTCTAATAGACCCTTATAGCGTACATATATACTCGGTCCACACCATTGGTTCAGTGCGTCAGACCTAGTGCTGCAGTGCCGCTGCCACTCAAACGCCATGACATCATGCATTCTAGAACACTTGGAACATTTATTGGTTCCATTCCGAGACATATCTCACTTGTCGAGCAGTCAACGTGCAGTACGCTTGTCAGAGTTGTTGAAGAAAACATAAACGTATAATATACTACGTATACTAAGAGTCAAGAGAGAAAATGGAAAAGGTAAATACTCATAAGTAGAACAGGTGTAAGATTTTATTGGTTGTCAAGATTTTGCTGGTCACTCATTCGCTGTAGAGGCCAACATTGGTTCACAGAATCTGTCCGCATTTTGAAAAACAAAACATGTTAACAAGAGTATGTGTTTTAAAAAATATGATGCCATACAAAGAAAATATTCACTCAAGCTAACGTACAACATAAAGATATTCAATGCAAAAGCATTGCATTGTTGGATTGATGTGTCTCCAGTCACCGTATGTTTCGCCTGACAGGTTGGTGCAGAGGAAGCATTTCCTGTGTGGAAGCGTGTTCCTAACAGCCATGCCTCCTTCGGGCTGGCGCTGATGACAGCCAACATACCAAACTCGCCTCACTCGGAGACACCTGAACAACCCGAGTATGAGGGCAATGTCGTCTATGAACAAGTTCCTCTGACACATGAGGAGAACCCCACCGGCACGAGAATACGGTTGAGGATACGTGAACAACCCGTGTATGTGAACAACGGCGTCTATGAACCAGTTCCTCTAACTCATGAGGAGAACCCCACCAGCCCGCAGAGACTGTTGAGGAGACGTGAACAACCCGAGTATGAGGACAACGGCGTCTATGAACCAGTTCCTCTAACACATGAGGAGAACCCCACCGGCCTGAAGATACGGTTGAGGAGACGTGAAGCTTCATGCTCCACTCCCAATCCACAAACCCATCCTGAGGAGAACCCCACTGGCCTGGAGGTACTGTTGAGGAGACGCGAAGCTTCATGCTCCACTCCCAACCCACAAACCCATCCTGAGGGGAACCCCACCGGCCTGAAGATATTGTTGAGGAGACGCGAAGCTTCATGCGCCACTCCCAACCCACAAACCAGTCCTGAGGAGAACCCCACTGGCCTGGAGGTACTGTTGAGGAGACGCGAAGCTTCATGCTCCACTCCCAACCCACAAACCCATCCTGAGGGGAACCCAACCGGCCTGAAGATACTGTTCAGGAGACGTGAAGCTTCATGCTCCACTCCCAACCCACAAACCCATCCTGAGGAGAACGCCACCGGCCTGAAGATACTGTTGAGGAGACGTGAACAACCCGAGTATGAGGACAACGGCATCTGGGATTCAGTTCCTCTGACACATGAGGAGAACCCCACCGGCCTGAAGATGCTGTTGAGGAGACGTGAAGCTTCATGCTCCACTCTGAGCCCACAAACCCATCTTGAGGCAGAACCCAACCAGGGCGCCAGGACTCCACACCAGCCTGTTTGGAAACCTCCTCAGAGAGTGGCCCAGACAAACCCTTGGCAGCTCACCACGAGGGGCGTGTTTATGGGCGGATCTGTGCCCAAGTGGGTCAGAGATATCCGCACTATTCTGAAAGAGAGAAAGCAGCAGCGCCCAAAACCAGAGGAAACACCGGTTTGTCCACTGGCCGCTGCTGGGAGGGGAATGAAGAGACCTGCCAGCCAGACGGAGGGTACCCTGCCGTCCACCAAACGGCTCCGTTTTTGATACGGGAACATGGACCCAGACCATCTGTAAATATTGTATATAGATTCTGATTGTTTGTTAATCACCTTAAATAAAGCATTAAACATCATATTCAAGAAGATAAATTCTTTGGTTACCGTTATCCCTTTCTGCATAAGTGCGTGGGGGATATAAAAGTCCCGTGCTAAAGCTGACTTCTTATGTGCCTGAAGTAAAATACAAATATTCCGTTTTTAAAATACATACAACACAAGTGCTATTTTAGTTTACTAGTTTACCTTTGGTTGACTTCTGGTTGTCTGTGTTGTGTTTTGCATGAACACTCAGAGATGAACACTCCCCAGCAGCAGTCCACGTTTATTTCAGTGTTAACTTATTAAATTATTAACCAGCAAGGGCGCCCCGGCGGCTCACCTGGTAGAGCACGTACCACTTAAGGCTGAGTCCTTGCCGCAGCGGCCTGGGCTCGAATCCGGCTCGGGCCCTTTGCTGCATGTCATCTCCACTGCCTTTCCTATCTCTCGCGACTATCGCTGAATAATAAAGGCGGAAAATGCCCCAAACAAATATTTAAGAAAATATTAACAAGCTCTCGTGCTCTCTCTCAGGTGTCGTCCACAAATCTGAACCATTGGCCAGGTGGTGTCCCTGGATAGGACATCAGAGCCCTCTTTTCCACTTCCTCCACATACAAGTTGGCCACTATAGGTGAGACTGGGGAACCCATAGCACACCCATGCCTCTGCCTGTGGTACTGCCCCCTGTATGTGAAGTACGTGGACTAAAGACACAACTTCAGGTGCGGACAGGTGGTCAGGGTAAGGGTGGTGACCTGTTGTAATTCCATACGGACTACCTCCATGGCTTCGTCAACAGCAACGCACGTGAAGATACCACTTAACATCATAGGAGACCACTGTCTCATCCCCCATAATGGTGGCCCTCACCTCTGTAAAGTATTTAAAACGGGACACACGCCTCAGTTGGGAGCCAGCTTCCGCAATGTGAACGCAGAGCTACGGGTGCTGCGTAGGGACAGAACAGACTGCAGCTACGGAAGGCAAACACAATATGTTACCTCTCCCTCTTACACAAATTTACACATTCTATGGCACATCCTTCCGAAAGAGGGTTTGACACTTGAACTGAGGGTTTTAGATTTGTTGGAAAACCCAACACCAACGTAAGAGCTACTTACAAAAACACAAACAACAAATACGTTAGCCAACATTACCATAGCCCAGTGTTTCTCAACCCAGTCCTCAAGGAACCCCTATCCTGCATATTTCCTTTGCAACCCTGAATAGGTACCTGTTTGTAGTTATTCAACCAATCAGCAATGAATTTTGTCAGACGTTGCACACCTTGCATAATTAAGTGCTGCGAGATGATTGGTCGAGTCAGTACAAGCAGGGCTACCTGTGCAGGGTTACAATGAAAATCTGCAGGATAGGGGTTCCTTGAGGACTGGGTTGAGAAACACTGCATAGCCTAATGTAACCCTTCTTTAGTAAGGATAGAATTTTACCTCAAGGTCAGGTAGAGTATGAGTTGACTGTGTGTGAATAATCTGGACGAGGCACAAGGTAAGTAGAGTTGCATGGAATTATACTTGAGATAGATGTAGATAGGGAATAACAGTATGTACCAATATTCATATGATGGTTCGCAAATACAAAAAAAAAATATATATATATGCAAAATACAAGTATGAATTATACACTGAGAAGCTGCAGCACTGCAATACCCCTGTTGTGCACAACACCCAAATAAACAAAATAATGAACAAAAGGAGATATCTCGTTGGGGCCCTTAACTGGAAGTTTTACTTGAATAAATCCAGGAAGTGAATGACTACTGGAACAGCCTTACTTGAATAAATCTGTGGTGTTTCCTGGCTCACAGTTCATCGAGTTCGCCAACAGGAGGCGCTACGCAGTCAACGATGGACGATTTAGGACGGATGAATCTGCTGACCACATCCGGTCCCAAAGTGGAATAGCGGGAAGACGCAACCTTAATGGCTAGGTTGTGGGCCGTGTCCAAACACCAGCTCGCTAATATAAGAGATAAAAATGTTCAGGCTTGCAATCAGGGTAAGGACTGGTGACCTGCCAGCTCACATAGAATGTCACCACCCAAAGCTCATGACCATCGGTGAAGGGCTGGAATGAAGACTGACTGGTAAATTGAGAGCTTTGCCCTCCGGCTCAGCTCCCTCTTCACCACAACGGTCCGGTACAACGTCTGCATTACTGCTGATGCTGCACCAATCCGCCTGTCAATCTCCCGCTCCATCCCACCCTCACTCATGAACAAGACCCCGAGATACTTGAACTCCTTCACTTGAGGCCACAACTCATCCCCAAGTTCAGGAGACTCCAGGTTTACATGTTGTGGGCTTTCACTTGTTGCCCCTCATTACGCCCCCCCCCGCCTCCTTAATGGCATTTAAGTACCTGTGATGACTGCATCGGGGCAATGGCTGTGGACAAAAGCCCACTGAGGGTAAAGTGAATCCAGAGTATGCAAATACATTAATTTGTAAATCTGATAAAACCACCCAGGACTGGAAGCAGATGCGGGAAAGGTTACTTTGGGAGTACAATAACACACTTTACAGGGTGGAAGCCGCTACACCGACCACTGTGTGAACCCTTCCAGGGAGCTGTTGCTCTGTCAGAGTCCTCCCGAGAGAGGCTGCGTGGTCACCTGACTGCAGGAAACCGAACACACATGTTCAGCAGACAACTCACACAAAGCTCGTGTGTCATTTTTACACAAACAGGCGCTCGCAACACAACAGCGCAAATTACAGCGGGCTCGGACCCCTGCGTTTCTGCAGCGTTATCCCTGTGATTTAGACTGTGTTTTAAATACACACAGCTAATTACACTGTTGCCTTTGGATCGCATGCCACATTTACTTCAACTGCGTAATTGACTCTCGGTGCGATGAACAATTTCCCTTAAATTAACTTCACTTACATATCTGGGTTGGAAGGACGCGCGCACACACATCACACACACGCGCGCGCGCATACACATCACACACCCACACGCACACACATATCACACGTACACACACACATCACACACACAACACACACACGCACACACACACGCGCACACACGCACACACATCACACACACAACACACACACGCACACACACATCATACACACACGCACGCATACACATCACACACCCACACGCACGCACACACACATATCACACGCACACACACGCACGCACACACATCACACACAACACACACACGCACACACACATCACACACACGCGCAAACACACACATCACACACACGCACGCACACACATCACACACACACACACACAACACACATCACACACACACATACATCACACACGCAGACGCACGCGCGCATGCTTTCAGAACTGCGCTCGTGCACGTGCACACATCCACACACGCGTGCATGCGCGCACACACTTTCAGAAGTCGCATGTCTAGTGTGCTGGGCTCATCTCCGGCTTTAGCGGGGAGAGAGGACCCGTAGCGGACGTGAGTGTGTGTCCGCGCCCTGATGGGGCTCCGTCATCTCTATTTGCCCCGCTGGCTGTCATTTACCCAGCCTCGTGGAGGCAGAATGAGACACATCTCACCCGGGCTCTTCTCACACAGTCAACTATCTCTCCTCTCTGTTCTCTCGTCATCTCTTTCTCATCTTTCTTCCCCACCTTCCCCCTTTCTGTCTCTCTGCCCCCCGCCCCACCTCTCCCACCTCTCCAGCTCCCTCTCATGAAACGAGGAGAAACAGAGGACTCTTCTCTCGGGTTAATCTCCAGTTGAGCATCGTCGGTTCTTAACACACACACACACACACACACACACACACACACACACACACACACACACACACACACACACACACACACACACACAACAGTCATGTTTGTCTTGGAGCAGTGGGTGAATCAACAGAGCAGACGCGGGCACATAAGAGACAGAGACAGAGAGAGAGAGAGAGAGAGAGAGAGAGAGAGAGAGAGAGAGAGACAGAGAGAGACAGAGAGAGAGAGAGAGAGGGCAAGAGGAAAGAACAAAGAGATGGATGGAGATTTGTTCACATCAAGGACAAGGTAATGATGCCCTCACTCACTGAAACACGAAGCCAGATGCAGGACTTGTTTGCCACAGGACGCGGTGTCTGCTGTGCATATTCATTTCATTTATTATTATCATCATTATTATTATTATTATTATTCCGAGCTAGAGTCTGGCCTACTGTGACCGGTGGAGGTTTGGGGAATCTGAGCGACGTGTCAGAGATGACGAACTGAGGATGACACACACAGAGGAGAATCACCACACCGAGGCAACGAGGAGGGACTAGAGAGAGATAGAAGGGTGGAAGAAAGCTGGAGAGGGGAAACAGCTTCAAACGATGCAGTAGAAGATATACGTAGAGTCGCATATAACATCGGGGTAAAGGAGGGGAACAGGACAAAACAAAACAATAACGGGTTTTTTTTCTGAACTTCATCCTCGGCTGGAGACCCCGCCGTGCAGGGGGGGGGGATGAAAAGGCCCGCGTGTGCGTGTGCGTGTGTGAGAGAGAGACAGAGATAGGGAGACAGAGACAGACAGAGAGAGAGAGAGACAGAGAGAGAGAGAGAGAGACAGACAGAGAGAGAGAGAGACAGACAGAGAGAGAGAGAGACAGAGAGAGAGAGAGAGACAGACAGAGAGAGATAAAGACAAAGACAGGTCTGTTCAAACAAAGATGGGCAGGGTCAGATTTTTCTCCTGGGGTGGGGGGGGGCTGGTGGAGAGGGGCTTGGGGGACCCCTCCTCTTTTATGTTATTGTAATGGGACTTTTCATTTGATTGGCGTGCCGCCCTGTCAAGTCCTCCTCTGGTCCCTAGGGAGCGGGAGCGGGGATGAGCGAGCACGTTTGATGTTTCAAAATGTTATATTTATTTATTTGTTCATTCATGTTTGGTTTCTAATGGCACGCTAATGGAAGACCCTCAGGGAGGCGGGGGGGCTGAATGAACTAACTTGCTTTCGGGGTCTGACTTTGGGGACAGACGCGTGAGACATATGGAAAACGGTCAAAAGCAAATAAATATGCAAACTGAACATGCTCTCTCTCTCTCAGTCTCTGTCTCTCTCTCTCTGTCTCTCTCGCTCTCTCTCTCTGTCTCTCTCTCGCTCTCTCTCTCTCTCCACCAGTCCATATCATGTGTGTTTTTATGAGATGTTTTCCTCCATTGAAAACAGTGGAGGGTGACATAGTCTCTGCGGATGCATCATCATCTATCTGGGAGATTACCAGCAGGGGTGAAGGCAGTGAACCCTGGCGACCCTGCTGCACGCGCCGCATTACGTCATTACAGTTACAGAAATGCTCGGTGGCATTTCGGGATGCGGTGATGCTGCACTCACTCAGCGGCTGAAGTCCGGTCTCGTCGGGGGAAGAGTGAGCGGATGTGGTTTGACGGCTGTTCACTTGGAGCAGATGAGAGCGATGCATCTTCCCGGCTGGCTACTGCACCCATTTCTTTCTTTCTTTTTCTTTTTGGGTGGGGGGGCGTTTCCTTCTTTTTCTCCCCAATTGTGTCCGGCCAATTACCCCACTCTTCCGAGCCGTCCCGGTCGCTGCTCCACCCCCTCTGCCGATCCGAGGAGGGCTGCAGACTACCACATGCCTCCTCCCATACATGTGGAGTCACCAGTCGCTTCTTTTCCCCTGACAGTGAGGAGTTTCACCAGGGGGACGTAGCGCGTGAGAGGATAACGTTATTCCCCCACAGTCCCCCCGCCCGAACGGGAGCCAGGAGCCCCGACTGATCAGAGGAGGCGCTAGTGCAGTGACCAGGACACATACCCACATCCGGCTTCCCACCCGCAGACACGGCCAAAACCGGAGGTAACACGGGGATTCGAACCAGTGATTCCCATGTTGGTAGGCAACAGAATAGACCGCCGCGCTACCCGGACACTCCAACCCAGATAGCATCCGGATGTGGCCTACTTCAGGCAATGATGTGGCACTGATGGTCTTCTTCTGGCCCTGACAACATGGATGTGAGCCTGTATAACAGCGAATGTGGCCCAAATATGCCAAATCACATGTGGGCCTTTTTTGGCAAAGGTGCAGTGCTCTGGGCAACATGTGATCTGGATGTGACCCTGAAGTGGCCCGTGTGGTAAATGGTGAATATGGCCCAAATATCACAAAACTAATATGGCCACCTTTGGCAAATATGTGGCACATGCGGCATTGCTATGGCTTGGTTCTGGCCCAGATCTGGCAAACAGGAGCGGACCGCCCAAGTGCCATCATTCCACACACGGTATATGGGTCGGATGAAGTGTCGGGTGTGGGGTGGGTCCGGAGCCACAGCGGTTTTGCTATCTGGGTACTGCACCGATTTCTGCCGTTACATGGAGGATAATTTCAACACCAGTTTCATCTTTCCTTCCCTGTTCAGATGAAAAGATGGACAGACCCAATAGAAAGTTTACCCGCGCCCATAAAATGTGTAGGATGAGATGTTGGTGGGGCTCCTTTACTCCTGGTGACGTGCACTTTTAACTTTCCAATCCAAAACTTCCCACGGCAAACGAGGACGGCGGGGAGGAGGAGGAGGGGGGGATAAATCACAAGATGAGCCAGATTTAGCAAAAAAACATGTTTAATCTCTCCTTGATGTGCGTCTATTTACATGTAATAAATCTGCAAAATAGGAAAAGAGCAGGATATTTACATGGGCATGAAACAGCCAAAAACCTGTCACAGCAGCTTCAAGTCTGAAACTCTTAAAAAGGTATCAGAATTCATAAAGTATTAAAACTCTTAAGGTTTTTTTTCTTTTCTTCCTTTCTCCCTCTTCTCTTCTTTAATCTGAGTGTGAAGGTATTTCATGTTTGATCCTACGCTCCTTCTTTGAAATGTACTTTGAAAAAAGGACCCCGACAGAACACGACAGTTACTTCAACCAGAGCGAACCGAGCATCAGGTGAGGGAGTGAGGAGGAGCCGAGAGCTCAGGGGGATAGAAAACTGTGTGTGTGTGTGTGTGGGGGGGGTGTAGGTGGTGGTGTAGATGGAGGGAAATAGTGGATGAGATGTAATTTTAAAAGTCATGGTGAGGTGAAGGGCGGAGGGCCTCCGTATTCTGGGCAGTCAGTCCAGTGTTGGTTGCGTTGGTGGCAAAGCTCGGAGAAAGATGTGCGTTGAGAAACTCTCCCCCTCCTATCTCTCTCTCCCCCTCCTATCTCTCTCTCTCTCTCTCTCTCCCTCCCCCCCCCCCTCCTATCTCTCTCTCTCTCCCTCTCCCTCATTTTTTGTGTCTGGAAAGCCAAACGTTCCAGATGCAAGAGAATGAAAACGAGGCGGCGACGCGGCCTTCAAAGCAGTTCCGCCGCTCTGCCCGAGTCTTTTCATCTTCATCCAACGAGTGGCGAGGCGGAAAACAGGAAACGAGGAACAGGCAACGAGGAGTAAGAAGCACTGTGGGGGCCAAGTGGGGTTCAACTTACCATTCCCTGCCGCACACGGATCACACCTCCCGACTGCAGCGTGACAGAGTTCTAAGCACCGCTGCTCTCTGCCACATCACCAAAACCGTCTTTACACATCCTGACTGAGGAGGGCGATTAAAACAACAGAATAAGAGTAAAACACCAATGCATAAGATACATCCTGAGACCATGCGACGCAATCCTCTGACACATATTACATCATCCACATCAAACACAATGCACACACCAGCCTATGCACACAAGAAACATTCTTTCCATTTTGTTTCCACAACACAACAAGATGCTTTCAATGAGGGGATATTCACGAGGCTTATTAAAACAAAAAAAGAAAGTCAACAGCCAATCAAAATCATCTTATATACTGATGACTAAGTTCTCTCTCTCGCTCACTTTCCTTAAGGTGATGCTCTCCTAATGTGGATAAATAAGCCTTTGGTCAGCCATCTTGTGTATGTATGTGTGTGTGTGTGTGTGTGTTTGTTTACCCTGTGGTGTTCATAGACGAGCTCCGCTCTCATATCAAGTGTTGGACAGCATGTAGTATTGTATGCATGTTTCTGTTGTCAGGTCAAAACCCTTTAAGAATTATGAAAAGCAACGTATCTTTAGATCGATGGCGGCCTTGTACTTGGCGGTAGGACTGGAATGAATGTGGGGGTGATAGGTTTTCTCAACATACTCAGGACCATGTCATCGCGTCATTTTTTTTCTCCACCTCCGATTTAAAGGTGAATTTCGCTAAGTTTGAGGTTTTAACTCGACAACAGCAACAGCTTCCATTGGTGGGGATGGGCTAGGGGGCTAGCATCATCCGGCAGGACGTTGCTAACAGCCCAAGGATGATAGAAGACAAAGGTAGAGGTCCACTCTTAAAAAAAAAAAAGAAAAAAAAGAGAATGAATATATAGTGGAAAGGAAGTTTCCTAAAAATAAATAAATTAAAAAAAGGGGGTGGGGTGGATAAAATACTTCCCCACTATTGAACTACTGAACAGGCAGTGTGGACCTACAGTTCAGTTTAGCTCATACTATATTGGGAAATTTTTTTTGGTGGTGGTAGTGGGGGGGTGGGGGGTTATTCCTAAAGGTAGATGGCTATATCCTGCATTGCGCCGTTACAGTATTTTGTTCCACATTTTTGAACCCTTTAAGACCACCTATGAAACTGCCCCGTGTCTGCCGGGAGACAGGAGTCAGTTTCTGCACGTCATTTTGAAGCACTGAAGGCAGTGGAGGAGTGGGGGGCCGCACATACTGGAAGGAAGAGAAAACATTTCACAAGTTTGTCCATAAAACCACAGAATGAAAAAAAAAAGAAAAGATAAAGGCCTTCAACTGTTACAAAAACACTCACAAAGTTTGAGCTACATTTCATTATCTTGTCATACGCCACAGATGTTTGCATTTCAATTTTTTTTTTTATATACTTCTTCGATATCTTTGTCATCTTCACCGCGGAACAGAAAACAAGCCAAAGAGGAAAAGACAATACTGTTTCACTTTCTTCACTTCAACATCGGACTTCATTTTGGATGGCACTCTTCATGTAACGTAGTTTCAGACGAGAGGGGAACTCCATATAGAGAACGAAAAGTTATACAGCACGGTCCGCCAGAAGCCAAGTCAAACAACACTCACTACAGCAGCCTTCTACCGTAGCACGAAGTGGGCCTTCAAAGGATGAGGTCTTGTTTAATTTTAACTGGTGAGATGCAAAGAACCAAGCCTCTATGTATTTGGTTTCTCTAAAACGAACACAAAAGCACTGTGGGTAATGCGGACTCGTAGGTGAACATTGTGTTTTATGTCAGGTACCTTTTGAGCCACAGTTTGCGAAAGGCCCCCAAGACTGCATGAGATTTATAAATTCTTTCTAATATTTATACTTTTTTTCTCCATTTACCTATTTTTTACACTCATTTTCAGTCACTAAGCATGACAACATTTTCATTATAGCACACTTCATCTGACAAAAAGAAGTCTCTTTGCACTAAACAACATTCAAATAAAACATGGCACAGGACGAGTTTTTCCTTGTGTTTTCATAATTTTCCATGTTCGAAATATCAAATCCTGTTCTCAAAGTTATCTTTTGTACATTAAAATGGAAAACTTCTTTTTTTTTCAACTCTTCATCTGTTTAAAAACAAAGTTTTTATTTATATATCTATATATTTTTTTTTCATATATCCTCTTCTCTTTTGATTTAGCTTTGTTGTAAATTGTGCAAATTCAGCAGTAACACAAGTGGCACAGCACTGAGGAGAGTAGGCAGTCGAGAAACGAACAGAACTCGATCCGAAATGAAACCAAATGTGATGACAAATGAATTTCGGAGTCAGAAACCACCATTTGTTAAAGTACAGCCGAGTCCCTGTTGACAAGGGAATCAGACTCGCGATATATCCGCAGAAGTTTCCCTTTGAAACTAGGGGCGCGTTTCTCCGAAGGCTTCCTTCCTCCCCAGTTCCTCATTTTGTATCTTATGTTTTACTGAGTTCGCAGCCACCTCCCAGTCTGAACTGCTGCCTCAGATGTGGACAGGGACAGGTTAGTGTCTTTAACCTTTGCTGCAGCTTTACAACTGTAAACAGCTTCAGCGGAGCTAGCTAACTCATGTAGCTAGCTAATTCATGTAGCTGGCTAGTCAATGTAGCTAGCTATGGTTAGTTTAAATCAGCGCTGTGCGTGTACCGGTTGTGATTGCGGCTCTAGCCAGCCATGTGTACATTTCTTTACCACAGTAAACAAACGTTGGTCTAGTGTAGAGCCAGTTAAATCTTGACATGATGAGGAACTTGATGAAACACCACTCTCCTGAGGTGAGGTCCACATCAAACGAGGGTTGACGGTGGGTGGATGGGGGGTGCTTGATTTGGCTGGACTGGCTAGATTGGTGGCTCAAAAGAAAAAAAAAAATTCAGCCAAGCCAGCCAGAGTTTAGTCAAAAGCTAACTCTGCTGTCTTTCTCCAATCCAATGTGCTGCTGAATGCTTGTGTCCCTTGCAGTCCTCTAGGTTTTCATAAAGGTCAGAGTTCAAACATCAAGGGTCAGAGGTTGCGGGCATCGAAGGTTGTCAGGGGGTAAGCATGTCAACTGGCCAGTCCTCGGCTCACCAGGTACGTCACTGGCTAGTTCTCAGCTAGTCAGGGCCATGGTGTCGATAACCTGATCCAGCTTGCTGCGTAGCCTCTGTCTGCGAGACTGGTCATCCTTCTGTAATGCCGACAGGATCTAGATGTGAGGGGAGGTGAGAGAGAGAGAGAGAGAGAGGGAGAGAGAGTTAAGAGAAGAACATCATTCTCTTGTACCAACAGCAAACCACAACAAAGGAAGAGAGAGGTGGCCAGAGACATTGACCAGAAAATACAGTTTGCGATGACTGTTTGTATGACAAGTCATGCTTCTGAGGCACTGAAAGGATGTGGAGAGAGTCAGATGGTGAGATGGAGAAAGACATAAAGACATTGAAAATACTTTTTAAAATGGTAGATGGGAAATGTACAAACTGGAGGACATTCGCTGATGACAAGTTGCCATGCTCTCTCTGTTACAAAAATAAATTTTTATTGACTAAAAAAAAAAACAAACTCTGGGTGAATTAAGTAAATAAAGACTGTAGCTTTACAGTCTATTCACTTTGCTATGGTGGATCTAAGCCTGCCTCAGTCACATCTTCCTCTTCCTCTCTGAGTGTGGTGGGGCCCAGCGTGGCCCTGTGTGGCAGTGGACACAGTCTACTTTGGATCTTGGGGTTGTGTGATTGGGGACGCCTCTCTTTGGATGGCTGTTGTACTTGTGTGATTGGGGACGCGTCTCTGTGGATGGCTGTTGTACGGCCATTTGTGGCCTCCCTGTTGGCCTCAGGCAGGTCTGGATGCTCTCCACTGGCTTTGCTTATAAGCATGGTGTTTCTCCCTGCAGGGCAGCAGTTTACTGGATGTCTATTTGTTTGTCCCCTCATTCTCTGTGGATTCTGTAGATTGCGGGGTTGTAGGTGCCCATGGGGGCAACTGTCTTCGGGGTGCTGCGCCAACATGTTTCATGGATGTGGCTATGCTGTGGTCTGAGTTGCTGAGGCTGCGGGTCCTACACCCCTCTGTGGGTCTGGGAGCAGCTGGACCTCCTTCCTCACTGTGTCGGTCTTTAGGTATACACCGATTAGCCAAATCATTAAAACCACCTAAGGCCACTGCTATCAGAGAATACTGTTGCCATGAAGGGGTGTACTTAGTCGGCAACAGTGTTTAGTTAGGTGGTACGTGTCAAAGTAACATCCACATGAATGCCAGGACCCAAGGCTTCCCAGCAGAACATTGCCCAGAGCATCACACTGCCTCCGCTGACCTGCCTTCTTCCCACAGTGCATCTCTGGTGCCATCTCTTCCCCAGGTAAATGATGTACACGCACCCGGCCGTCCACATGTAAAAGAAAATGTGATTCATCAGACCAGGCCACCTTCTTCCATTGGTCCATGGTTCAGTTCTGATGCTCACGTGCCCATTTTAGGTGCTTTTGGCGGTGGGCAGGGGTCAGCATGGGCACTCTGACTGGTCTGCTGCTACACAGCGCCATACCCAGAATGCTGCAATGCACTGTTTTCTGACAGACCACCACAGGGCCCCCCCCCCCGCTCTAGATATATATAGTATATAGTAAATGTCAATTTAATAATTTGACAGCACAGAATGCCATGCATGTCTCCAGTGACTACAGCTTGTCTCATAAATGTGTTAAAACTGGCATATGTACAGAAAAGACGTAGCGATGCCTTTCGAAAACACAGCTGCATGGCCACGAAGGGCAAATGAATGTAAAATAAACAGGAGACAACATCCTCCATAACGCTTTCATGGGCAACAAAGGACACGTGTTACCTCGAGGTAACACGTGTGCATATGTATATTCTGAGTGCGGTTCATTCCGACCACGCTCAAACGCTCGACTCTGCTCGGGCCTCGATCACGGTTTTCCACCCGTCCGGGTAGAAATGATTTGGCACAAATGTGTTCGGATTGGTAACGCGTGATGAAAAAGTGAAAGAAGTGGGGGTGGGGGGACAGGGATCCCAGCGCGTAGGGATTTTACCAAAAATCATTTTCCCGTGATGCTTATCCGGTTCCACGTTAAATGACCATGTAGCGAGCTGACTGCAGAGGTGGCTGACGGGTGGGGCCTGCAGGACAAGGAGGAGGCGCAGTGGAATGGGGAGCAACGGTGGAGCTTTTAGGAGCGATGCAGAGTGGTGCGTAATGGCACACTAATGGCACATTGTGAACAGGGCTCTATTTTCTTGTGGGCGAGGGTCTTATTATGTGTGGCGAATTTGAGTGAGGGAATGGTGCACGCACAAGCACAAACACACATGTACGTGTGTGTGTACGTAGGGATTTTTGTTTCATTTTCTGCAGTATATATATATATATATATATATATATATATACATATGTCTGTGTGTTTGCAGCTAGATGTGCCTACACATATGTTCCGTGTTTGCGTAACAGTCTGTTGGCTGGAGTGTGTACACAGGCATGTTTATGTGTGCGGTTGGGTGCATTGTTATATTTTCATCATGTGTGTATTTGTGCGTAAGGTTAGCATGTGTGCGAGAGGTGACGGAGACCTTGAAGCTGCCCACATCTGGATAATAGGCTCTAATGAACGAGAGTGGCTGGCTTAAATGGAGCCAGCTGCAACCACGCAGCACTCACCGCGGCGAATCTGCTGAAATGCGGCTGGGATGGAGGGAACGGGCGGATGAAGAGAGGGATAAAAAAAAAAAAGGGGATTCAATAAATGAAATAAGGGAATCGGGGTGAGAGACCCAGCCTAGAGTATGGAATATTACTGGATGAATGAGAGGGAAATGAAAGATGGGAGGTAAAGAGGACAGCTGGACAGACGAATGATTTTGATGCGTCCGGGTGGTGTAGCGGTCTATTCCGTTGCCTACCAACACAGGGATCGCCGGTTCGAATCCCCGTGTTACCTCCGGCTTGGTTGGGCGTCCCTACAGACACAATTGGCTGTCTGCGGGCGGGAAGCCAGATGTGGGTATGCGTGCTGGTCTCTGCACTAGCGCCTCCTCTAGTCGGCCGGGGCGCCTGTTCGGGGGGGTGGTAGCCTGATCCTACCATGCGCTACGTCCCCCTGGCGAAACTCCTCGCTGTCAGGTGAAAAGAAGAGGCTGGCGACTTCTCGTGTATGGGAGAAGGCGTGTGGTAGTCTGCAGCCCTCCCCGGATCGGCAGGGGGGGTGGAGCAGCGACCAGGACGGCTTGGAAGAGTGGGGTAATTGGCCGGATACAAGTGGGAGAAAAAAGGGGGACCCCTCCCCCCAAAAAAAGAATGATTCTGATGTAGGAAGTGAGGAAGAGAAAGAGGAGAGAAAGGGCCAAATACACATGAGCCTCACCTACTGATGGGATTAGAGGAAGGGATGAAGAGTTTAGTAGGATGGAAGGAAAAAAGAGGAGTAAGTACTCAAAAACTTCATGAACAGAAGGACTCGGAGAAATTATGAGAGCCGGGTTGTTTGGTGGGAAGACCAACCGGACGATGAATATGTGTATGCCTTTCAGTTTGTGTGTTTGTGTGTGTGTGTGTGTGTGTGTGTGGGTAGGGTGGGGAGAGGTGGAGGTATCCATCCTAATGCTCTCAATAGGCCTGCTATTACACTCCAGTTTCAGTCCAATTTCAAAAGGGCACTCCGCAGAAGAGTCATACATCCACAGACCCCCTCGAAATGCTCCCGTTCCCCTCACGTGTCACACAGACACACACACGCACAGCAACACAATTTAATTTCCATCAGGTACTCGGTGTGGTCAGCCTCAACAGCCACTACTAATGCACTCCGCTATAATCGCACCGCATCCCAGCAATGTGGCTGGCCTGGGAATACACTGGGAATGAATCCTGACAAGCAGCTGGACCGCTCCACAAACGAGACACATGACAACAATCCCGATCCTGTAAACAAGTACACAACTTCCACCAGCCACCGACAGCAACACCGACACACACGGGAGGTTGTTATGGAAAACCACACTACTCCAATCTGGCCGACCCAATTAGCTTCATAATGTGTTGGGCCCATGCCTTAATGTGACTTTTCATGGTCGTAACCCCCCCCCGAACCCGCGGATGTGGACTGGTGATTGGTGTAACTGAGTTACTGTAAAGTGGCACATTATTAGTCAAGGAACATAAATAGGTAAGTGACAAAACGTTACCCATGACAAAATTGTTCACTGAGACACTGCATGTGTATGTAATGGCACATTCAACTCTTTTTTTTTGTTGCCTTGTCAAATATGTTAAGCCACATATAAATCTACATATTTGTGTAAATATATTCATGTAAATAAGATTTAGTATAGGGTGCATTTTTAAGCCGTCTTATGTTGATCTGTTTCCATGTGATGCGCATCAGCACATGGTAACCATGCCTCGGGTGTTAAGGTCACTAATTTACTTTATAATATTTCATTTGATTTCAGTAGTTAGTTTTAAATTACCTCAATTTTATATATATATATATATATATATATATATATATATATATATATATATATATATATATATATATATATATATATTTAAATTCCCACAATTATATAAATATTCCCCCCTTTTTCTCCCCAATTGTATCCGGCCAATTACCCCACTCTTCCGAGCCGTCCCGGTCGCTGCTCCACCCCCTCTGCCGATCCGGGGGGGGGGCTGTAGACTACCACATGTTGATCCACGTGGAGTCACCAGCCGCTTCTTTTCACCTAGCGCGTGGGAGGATCACGCTATTCCCCCCAGTCCACCCCCCCCGAACAAGCACCCCAACCGACCAGAGGAAGCACTAGCGCAGTGACCAAGACACACACCCACATTCGGCTTCCCACCCGCAGACACGGCCAATTGTGTCTGTAGGGACGCCCGACCAAGCCAGAGGTAACACGGGGATTCGAACTGGCGATCCCCGTGTTGGTAGGCAATGGAATAGACCGCCACGCTACCCGGATGCCCCCTAATATTAGTTTTGTGTACATCAGAATCTCACCTCATCTTTGTATTTGATGATGTAGTTGTAGATCTCGTGCAGGGCGGACATGCTGTTGAACTGGCTGAGGTGCAGCCGGGACTGCTCCGCTAGATAAGCACTCATGTCCTGGTCGCTGATGGCCGGCATACGGGAGATGTCGGAGTAGTACCTACAAGAGAGGTCAGAGGTCATGTTAGGGTTGTAGAATAGCGCAGCAGGAGTCGGGCGAGGAGGGCTTTAATGTCAAACCGTGCCAATGAACTCAAATTCAAGCCTGATCTCTACTCACTGGTTGTTCGACACTGTGACGCCGTCCATGTCAGCTTATTTTCAGTCTCGCCGTGGGGGGCATGACATGGCTTACATCTACATTTTAGGTATTTAGTTTACGGTCTCACCAAGATCGACTCACAGTTAACCACATTTACATCTGCTTTATGTCAGTTTCCTTGTTTTGAATACAAAAGGCTCGATGGAAATGGAAAATCCATTCATCCATCCATTATCCAAGCCACTTATCCGAACTCGGGTCGCCGGAGCCTATCCCAGCAGTCACTGGGTGGCAGGCGGGGACACCCTGGACAGGCCGCCGGGCCATCACAGGGCCCACACACACACCTAGGGGCAAGTTAGTACAGCTGATTCACCTGACCTACATGTCTTTGGACTGTGGGAGGAAACCGGAGCCCCCGGAGGAAACCCACGCAGACATGGGGAGAACATGCAAACTCCACACAGAGGACGACCCCCAAGGTTGGACTACCCCGGGGCTCGAACTCAGGACCTTGGAAATGGAAAATATCAAATCCAATTACCAAAATTTGCTTCAAAGTTTTCAACTCTCACTTGAAATAACAAACTTGCTTGCTGCTTTAGGTTGTCCGTCGTGTCCGATGATGACAATCATCGGACACGACCTCTCGCACACATGCTAACCTTACGCACAAATACACACATGATGAAAATATAACAATGCACCCAACCGCACACATAAACATCACATGATCTGCTGTCTCTAAACCATAACTGGTGCATCTTTCTCACGGGCGGCCACGTATGGACTCATGATGGAGGACACACAGCAGTATGTTCTTGTTTTGGTCCCTTCAACAGAGCTGATGAAAACGAACCATTTCTTGCAACGTCTACATATTCGCTTGAAACCAATTCAGAAGCTGGATGGAAACACAGGGAGCGGGAAGGAGTGGGGCTCCTTATCGTCCTTCATCGCCCCACTTTATTGCACCTTATTTCACCTATTTTTATTCATTTTTTACTTTGTCTCGTATAGATATTTTATTTTATTATATTTTATCATTCTTTTAACTTTAACTCTTTTAACTTTTACCTCAGTGTTGCTGTTCGTTTTTCCCTCGTGCACCAGCCTACCGAGTCAAAGCCCCTGTACGTTGCGCTACTTGGCAATAAATAAGATCCTGGTTGTGATTAAGAGACCGCGGCTGCTGCTCGGCGTTATCAGCACGATGATTTGGAATAATTAAACCCAAAACGAGCGGGAAGTCACCAGCATGGCTCTTATCACTGATTCATCGTTGTCGGGCATTTTCGAGGAGCTTCACTAGAAGTGTTGGATAATAGTCTCGCTGTGCCCGACGCATATTTCAGATCCTAACCAACAATGAACATGTCGCACACCGCGCACGTAAGTGGGTGGTTGACGTGACACGCTTCATTGTGTGTCTGGGGTGTCATTCATCAATACAAAGTAGTACAGTGTTTTAAAATGTATGTTTATATTGTTAGTGAAATATTGCTAACTGTATAAAAAAATGACATTGCATCATATGGTAGGACAGTATTTTGCATGTCACACTGTAAAATACATCAGCTGCATCATATATATATATATATATATATATATATATATATATATATATATATATATATATATTATTTTCCAGATGAATAACTGCACAGAAAACAATAGCTGTGTTAATTTCATAACTTCTTTTTCAATTATCAGTAGTGATTTTTTTTATGAAGATTTCAAAACCAACCCTGGTTTTTGTACATTGTTAATCAGCACTCAAAGGACAAATTTCATGGATCTATTTGTTTTTCAGTCATCAGAACACACACATTAGACCCCTGAACCCCAATAAGCGGCCCGCAGGCCGGACCCAGCTTGTGAGAGTCATGTCTGGCCCGCACTAACGCGCCTGTTATAATAAAGTGCGTGCTGCTCTACATTATTATTGTTTTTTTTATCCCCCCCCCCCGTTTTCTCCTGAATTGCATGTGGCCAATTACCCCACTCTCTGAGCCGTCCCGGTAGCTGCTCCACCCCCTCTGCTGATCCGGGGAGGGCTGCAGACTACCGCATGCCTCCTCCCATACATGTGGAGTCGCCAGCCGCTTCTTTTCACCTGACAGTGAGGAGTTTCACCAGGGGGGCATAGCGCGTGGGAGGATCATGCTATTCCCCCCAGTTCCCCCTCCTCCCCGAACAGGTGCCCCAACCTACCAGAGGAGGTGCTACGGCAGCGACCAGGACAGATACCCACATCCGGCTTCCCACCCACAGACATGGCCAATTGTGTCTGTAGGGATGCCTGACCAAGCCGGAGGCAACACAGGGATTGGAACCGACAAGCCCCATGTTGGTAGGCAACAGAATAGACGAATAGACCGCTATGCTACCCGGACACCCTGCTCTACCTTATTTTGACCTCACCTCACACCGTACACTTGACCTACGAGTGCACATAGATGTAAGACATAGTCCGCGCTCTCTACAGTCCTTAACTACACAGAGACACTCACCAGCTAAGTCACAGATAATCAATAACTGTCCTACACCACAAACATGGCCTACGCAAAAAAAGTGCAAAGTCGACCAGGAAAACCGTCCGTTCAAATCTAACTGGACTGATCAGTTTTTGAATTTTACCAGACCACGGCAATGCCAAACCCACATGCTTGATATGCATGCAGCCGCAGCTGTCTGCACAGCACATAACCTCAAGTGGCACTTCAACACTATGCATGCTGCCAGTTTTAACGCCAAGCACCCTACAAAATCAGATTGCCACAAACAAAAAATAGCAAATATGATAACATCATACAAGAACTCCATTTCTACTATCTGTAAATCAACATTGGCACAAGAGAGTGCAACAGCTGCATCACTGCATGTTTCATAGAGCCTTGCTAAAGCCAAGAAGCCATTCACTGATGCTGAGTTGATTAAAATGTGTGCAACTGATATGGTTGGCCAAGTTTTAAATCATGATGAGAAAAACAAGAAAATGGTCATGGAGCTGTTAAAGCGGGAGTATTTTTCCAATCTCCTCACCGATTTGAAGAAAGCAGAAGCCATATCACTAGCCATAGCTTCATCCTGTGACTGAACTAATAAGTGTTCGCAAGATTTTTTGATGGTAAGACCTTTCAGGAAGAGCTACTTTGTTTGCTTCCTCTGCTGGTCATGCAGAACTCTACAATCATTTTGGCTGCGTCACTGTCATCAAACCAGAGGAAACGTAAGAAATTGCGGCGCTCTTCACAGACTTTGAAGCAGTAGAACATTTGCTCTATGTCCACTGCCACAGCAACAGCTTCCTTACGGAGGTGAGTGAGGACTCCCAGAAGTGTGGTGTTTAGATCAGGGCCACTCAACAAGACGTCATTAAGGGAGATGTCATCATACTTGGCACTGGAGTCGAACACTGCTCGTATCTACCCAGGCTTATGCAGATGATAAAATCCAAAGACTGATAAGTACCAACACTCTTGTTCTCCACTGAGTGGCGGGGCTGGTTCAGCATGTGAAGAGCTTAGATCTTCTGCATGAATATAACAATGTGTTCCTTCATGCCTGGCCTTTTTTCTAGTATGTGGTATAACGCCATAAGACACTTGACTGCTTGTGCTCCATTGCTGGGGAGTTTGCTCCATGGGTCTCTGAAGGGTAGAGGCGCCACCCAACTGTTTGAGTCGTCCATGAAGACCTCCCTGTCCATTATTTCTAGGAAGGCTTTACCTTCCACAGACATGGCAGGCTTGTCATCATGTGGTGTTCACTGAAAAACTGCCTTACCAAGACAGTCTGTTTCATCAAACAGGGTGTTCGTCTCAGTAGTCCTTGGAAAACAATGGTGAAGCACTGGAGTGTCAAACTTCTCTTTAATGTGGAGATTATTAGTGCAACAGACAGAAAGATATGTATGTCCATAACTTAGCATATTTTGATTGGGTCTAAATTTACTGCAGAAAGTGAGATGGAGTGGAATTTTAGTATGGGAGAGAGGAGCAGGCCTAGCCCATTAATAATAATGATAACGGATATAGTGCTTTATCTCAATACCCAACATACTTAACAGTGAAGGGGGGAAACTCACACCTCAACCACCACCAAATGTGTAGCACCCATCTGGGTGATGCACAACAGCAATTTTGCGCCAGAATGCTCATGACACATCAGCTTGAGGTTGGGAGGGAGGGAATCATTGAGGCAATTACACGGGGAAATGATTAGGTGGCCAGATGGAGAGAGCTAGGTTCAGAATTTTGCTAGGACACTTGGAGAACCCCCTACGCTGCAATAAGTGCCATGAGATCTTTAATGACCACAGTGAGTCAGGACCTCGGTTTAACATCTCATCCGAAGGACGGCATCTCGTATAGCAGTGTCCCGTCACTGCACTGGGGCATTGGGATCTTTATTAGGACCAGAGGGAAGACTGCCCTGTACTGGCCCACCAAAACCACTTCCAGCAGCAACTCAGTTTTCCCAGGAGGTCTACCATCCAAGTACTAGCCAAGCCCATACCTGCTTAGCGTTTATCATTCAGCAGAGCCAGGGTACATGTTGATATAGCTGCTGGCCATTACACTAATGATATTCACCTGCACCCAATTAACCTTCAACCAAACCTTCTTTTATCTTTTGATGCAGTGAGATGAGGCTCCAGATTGACCCTTGGCCAAAACATACCTTGCCAAGTCTGGGAAAGAACAACCCGACAAGGCTATGTAAAGAATTCGGGACTTCCGCAAGAAGGAGATAATAATTGGGACAAGAACTGATTATAAATGATTTATGTTACGATGACTAAATTATTTTGTTGCTAAATAAAAGGAGAATGAGTGACCCATAGGGCAGCCCCTGTCTTTCTTCCATTCGGGGACTGCTACCACATGCTTGGTAAGCAAATTGTTCTGCGAGTTCCTGGTTCCCATCTCGGTCATACACCTCATCCTTTCATGAGCAAAGTGGTCTTAATAGAAAACTCAGTGATAAATGATTGTAGGCTCTACCTGGATGTGCTTCGAATCAGGGGCCAAAGATAAAGCTAGTCCTGGTCATATAATGAAGATGGAGACTGAAGCTGACTTGAAATAATTTCAAGGATTACAGGACTTCATTGTGCTCATTTCATCAACCAGCTTACTTGGAATTATACTACTTGCGTTACAAAAAACAATATCAGGGTAAGGATGAATCTGCTTCTCTACCAAGTCCTTGAGGTTGAGGTTTGTTTTTTTTTTCAGGTAAATTTCAGTGTGTGTGGCTTTGTTTTAGAATACTCCCATTACCCTTATGGATCAAATAAGGTGTGGTGGTTTTCAAACTACGGCCTTGTTCAGACTGCCAGCCCAAAGCCATTTTGTGGCACATGTAGATTGTATCCAGATTGAGTTTAGAAAGTCTGGATGGCAAAAAACCCACATGAAATGTTATTTTTGCAGATCGGATCTAAACCACATTTGGAAGTGGTTTGAAATGTCATTCCAACTGGATTTCTACAGATGCATCTACAGTGGTGCTTGAAAGTTTGTGAACCCTTTAGAATTTTTCTATATTTCTCCATAAATATGACCTAAAACATAAGAGTTTCACACAAGTGCTAAAAGTCAATAAAGAGAACAACATTAAACAAATGAGACAAAAATATTATACTTGGTCATTTATTTATTGAGGAAAATGATCCAATATTACATATCTGTGAGTGGCAAAAGTATGTGAACCTTTGCTTTCAGTATCTGGTGTGACCCCCTCCCTCCCCCCTTGTGCAGCAATAACTGCAACTAAACGTTTCTGGTAACTGTTGATCAGTCCTGCACATCGGCTTGGAGGAATTTTAACCCATTCCTCCATACAGAACAGCTTCAACTCTGGGATGTTGGTGGGTTTTCTCACATAAACTGCTCGCTTCAGGTCCTTCCACAACATTTTGATTGGATTAAGGTCAGCACTTTGACTTGGCCATTCCAAAACATTAACTTTATTCTTCTTTAACCATTCTTTGGTAGAACTACCTGTGTGCGTAGGGTCGTTGTCTTGCTGCATGACCCACGATCTCTTGAGATTCAGTTCACGGACAGATGTTCTGACATTTTCCTTAAGAATTCGCTGGTATAATTCAGAATTCATTGTTCCATCAATGATGGCAAGCCGTCCTGGCCCAGATGCAGCAAAACAGCCCCAAACCATGATACTACCACCACCATGTTTCACAATGCAGCGTTTTCCTTTCGCCAAACATAACGCTTCTCATTTAAACCAAAAAGTTCTATTTTGGTCTCATCTGTCCACAAAACATTTTTTCCAATAGCCTCCTGGCTTGTCCACGTGATCTTTAGCAAACTGCAGACGGGCAGCAATGTTCTTTTTGGATAGCAGTGGCTTTCTCCTTGCAACCCTGCCATGCACACCATTGATGTTCAGCATTCTGCTTATGGTAGACTCGTGAACATTAGCCAATGTGAGAGAGGCCTTTAGTTGCTTAGAAGTTACCCCGGGTTCCTTTGTGACCTGGCCGACTATTACACGCCTTGCTCTTGGAGTGATCTTTGATGGTTGACCACTCCTGATGAGGGTAACAGTGGTCTTGAATGTCCTCCATTTGTACACAATCTGTCTGACTGTGGATTGGTGGAGTCCAAACTCTTTAGAGATGGTTTTGTAACCTTTTCCAGCCTAGTGAGCATCAACAATGCTTTTTCTGAGGTCCTCAGAAATCTCCTTTGTTCTTGCCATGATACACTTCCACAAACATGTGTTGTGAAGATCAGACTTTGATAGATCCCTGTTCTCTAAATAAAACAGGGAACCCACTCACACCTGATTGTCATCCCTTTGATTGAAAACACCTGACTCTAATTTCACCTTCAGATTAACTGCTAATCCTAGAGGTTCACACTTTTGCCACTCACAGATATGTAATATTGGATCAATATTGGATAATTTTCCTCATTAATAAATGACCAAGTATAATATTTTTGTCTCATTTGTTTAATTAGGTTTTCTTTATCTACTTTTAGGACTTAGGAAAATCTGATGACGTTTTAGGTCATATTTATACAGAAATATAGACAATTCTAAAGGGTTCACAAACTTTCAAGTATTACTGCCAGTCTGGACGCTCTTTCCGCTCAAATCAGATTTCAAACTGTTTTTGTATCACTTGCAATGTGACACTCAACGACGATGTCAAATCCAGAGTAACGGAAGTGAAGCCCACCATGACTGCAGCACAGAATATGACAATGTATACCAGCCTCTTGCATTGCTGAGTTTGTCTGATGTGAAGAAGTTCTGCACTGCGATTTGACAGCGCGATTGTTCTGAGGGCGAGATGATGGACCTCAATTTCTCATGCTTCTGCGTTGGTATAAACATCACTAGCCGTGCATAGTTATTCACGCCTACATTATTACCACAGCAACTCAGGTTGGTGATGTCTGGACACACAAATCTGATCTGATCACTTGCAAATAACAGTGTGGACAGTCTGTCTTGAGAATCTGTGCGATTTGAGCTGTCTCAGACGAAAGATGACTAACGTGGCGATATCTCTGGTCGTGGCTCCAAAACGGTGGTTCTACGTAGCACTGTGAGACAGGTTCAAAGACGGCCATTATTACAGTCTTGCGAACGAAGATAACCTGGGACAAAAGTCTGACAGTGTCAGAAATTTAGGATGACCATCTCACAATGTGACTGCTGCTACGAACTACGTCTACTAACCGACCAATAGAAATGCAGCACGAAATCAACGTGATGCTGAATCTTTGCTGGCGCTAAACACAAACAAACAGACCGTTAGCATCTGTGACCCAAATGCAATGCATTAAACAGAACGAGCTAAAACAAGCTAACAAAACGAGCAAAACGAGCTGCAGTGACTACTGAAAGGACTCGATTCCTGCTCAGCGTCATGTTGCTCTACCAGCGGCGTACACTGATCACACGCGCTGATGCAACATGCACGCTGATGACATTTTTATGGACGTCCGTCGTAGCCTGCGATTCAGTTGGTGTTATCGTACAGTCTACACACATCAACCTTGATGTCGTACCCAAGTTTATTAGATCCATATCGCAAAGTGTAGCTTGCAATAAACTTACAGGATTTCTAAAATTGCACAGTCTGTCGGAGTACAAAGTGTGCAGTATCACAGAAAGTGGAATCAGTTCATCTGGACACTAGGTTTATTGAGACAGAACCGTTTCATGAAACGATGAAACGTTTCTCTCTCAACAAACGTTGTGTCCAGATGAACTGACTCAACTTCCTGTGATTTTCTTACCTGGATCATTGAGCATGCATGAAGACACAGTGTGCGGTAGTAAATCACAATGGTTAACATTGACACACCTTGTCTGTCTCAGCATGACTTACAACTGAAATGGCGAACACTGCATTAATGAGCAATATAGACAGGATTTTTAATTATCTCGCTTTTTGACATGAGAATTTATTGCTTATTTTACTGCTAAAGAGAAAAGAAAAACATCAGACTTGGGCCAGAAAATGTCTTCTCTGGTGGGTCACAGCATGAAAACGTTTCAGAACCCCTGTTCTGGATGGACATGTATGTATAGTCTGTTAAACCCTCTTTGTTTACCTCTCGCCTCCCCATCCACTTTTGGCCACCTCGGTTTATCTAAACTGATGTGCATTTTCCAGTTTAACCCCAAACTTTGACACTTACCTCTCTACCCAGTTCTTGTAATTGGGGATGTCTTTAGCGTAGAGCAGCTTATTTGAAGGTGAGTCCTTCCCCAGTTTGTGCTCTGAGGTCGAACAGGAGTCCATGAAGGTCTGGGCCACCACAGACAGACAGGCGTCTGTGATACTGTTCTTGTGGATGTCAAACACAAACTGGGGGTTCTTGATCACGTTTACCCAGAAACGGAGTGGGAGACTGTGGAGGCGGGCAGAAAAATAAAGAGCACAGAAGAAAATCATCATTTAGTTTGAGAAACGCATCACGCCAGACTCATGCTTGCACATGCAAAACCACACTTGTCTCAGTATTTCTCTCTTTTTTACCAGTTGCTCTTCCAGGTGTGCCGTACGTCGTAGTCTGTGATGGAGTGCTTGTCCGCCTGCTCATCCAGGAAGTCAAACATGTACTTGATAGCCAGCGGCAGGGCACTGCCTCGGTGGGCTGTGCTGAAGATGGTCTCGAAGAGGTCATCCACAAACTTCTGTAACGTACCCTTAAGGGCGGGAGGGAGCACAGTTTTAAGTCCGGTCCTTTCAAGTGAAGAGTGTACAATGACGGCCCGTCAAACCCATTTCAGCGCTTAATCATTCAAAAAATTTATTGAATCCATCCATCCATTATCCGAACTGCTTATCTTGCTCTCAGGGTCGAGCGGATGCTGGAGCCTATCCCAGCAGTCATTGGGCAGCAGGCGGGGAGACACCCTGGACAGGCCGCCAGGCCATCACACAGGGCCAACACACACACATACACACACACATTCATACGTAGGGGCAATTGAGTATGGCCAATTCACCTGACCTACATGTCTTTAGACTGTGGGAGGAAACCGGAGCACCCGGAGGAAACCCACGCAGACACAGGGAGAACATGCAAACTCCACACCAAGGACGACCCGAGATGACCCCCAAGGTTGGACTACCCCGGGGCTTGAAGCCAGGACCTTCTTGCCGTGAGGCGACCATGCTAACCACCGTGCCACCAAAGAAATTTAGAAGAAGATATGTCAACATATCTGCACAGCTCTACTCATATCAGTGTGTAGATTTGCAGAGAATTACAACAGTTACTGAGTACTGCTTGACAGGATGTGCCATTTGCCAGATGTGTTCATCCAAAGCACTTTGCAGTGCCATGAGTGCATATGTTTGAACATCAACGGCCCCAGTGGGATTCAAACTCATAACCTTAGCAGTGTCGGTAAGATGCTCTGCCCACCGAGCTACGCCAAATCTCAAACACAAACCAGAGGCTTTCAATTTGGATGGCGCCCTCCTCCAATCACAACACCTCAAAGTAATTGCATCAAATACGGCTAAATTAATTTCCCTAGCAACACGTTTTTTTCTCTCAACTCCTCCATCTGGCTGAACCCATCACGGGGGAAATGTTGGGGTATCGGACGCAGTCAGCCATTGTTGATGCGGAGCAGCGTCGAATTCTGTCCCGCTGCCGGATCAAAGTGCTGAGCTCCGCGTTGTCTGGAAGCGTGGGCAGAGAGACGAGCCACACGGAGACAAGGACAGGATGAGTTTCTGGGATTCCATTTGCATTTCTGTATTTTCATCATGCATGGCCAAATCCTCGATCCCTAAACAAATTACCTGTCTCCTGCCACCCCTCCCCCCGGTCCCTCTCTCTCTCTCTCTCCTTTTCTGGCTCTCGCTTGCTCCCTGTATCAAAAGCCAACTTTATATCGGCTCATTTTTATTATTACCAGTGAAAATTGAACACCCGGAATATACTTGTAACCGCCGCCTACTTCAACACTCCCTCTCCCCGCCGGATGAAAGTAAGAAGGTCATGATGGACGGAAAGGCAACAGAGGAGAGGAAAAGAAAAGGGATACGAGAAGAGGTGTTCATGTTTTGGGAGCTCACCAGGGAGGCAGAATTGATTATTTCCAGGTTTGTGTGTGTGTGTGTGTGTGTGTGTGTGTGTCTTGTTTATGTGTTGTGCATCTCCTTACTTTTGTTGCTAGCAGCCTGGTTAGGTAGATTTCAGAGACCATCTTACTCCCCCTGTCCCCCTCTCTCTGGTCCGAGTGGTCGTGGTTCTTGACCAGGTGCCACAGTTTGGTTCCGCTCTCCAGGTCGGGGGTGATCATCGGGGTTCGGGATCGCAGGCTGTCTGGACTGCTGGCCGTTCTCAGCATACTCTCTGTACACAGATACAGAAAAATCAAGAACGTATGGTCAATGACTCTGTCTTACTCTCTCCCTCTTTTTTATTTTTCCCCTTTTTCTCCCCAATTGTACTTGGCCCCACTCTTCCGAGCCATCCCGGTCACTGCTCCACCCCCTCTGCCGATCTGGGGAGGGCTGCAGACTACCACATAACTCCTCCCATACATGTGGAGTCACCAGCCACTTCTTTTCACCTGACAATGAGGAGTTTCACTAGGGGGACGTAGCACATGGGAGGCTCACACTATTCCCCCCAGTTCCCCCTCCCCCCTGAACAGGCGCTCTGGCTGACCAGAGGAGGTGCTAGTGCAGCGACCAGGACACACACCCACATCCGGCTTCCCACCCGCAGACACGGCCAACTGTGTCTGTAGGGATGCCCGACCAAGCTGGAGGTAACACGGGGATTCGAACCGGTGATCCCTGTGTTGGTAGGCAACGGAATAGACCGGTACACTACCTGGATGCCAATTACCCTACTCTTCTGAGCCGTCCTGGTCGCTGCTCCACCCCCTCTGCCGATCCGGGGAGGGCTGCAGACTACCACATGCCTCCTCCGATACATGTGGAGTCACCAGCCGCTTCTTTTCACCTGATAGTGAGGAGTTTCGTCAGGGGCACATAGCACGTGGGAGGATCATGCTATTCCCCCCCAGTCCCCTCCCCTGAAAACAGGTCCCCCGACCGACCAGAGGAGGCGCTAGTGCAGTGAGCACATCCGGCTTCCCACTCACCAATTGTGTCTGTAGGGACGCCGGACCAAACCAGCGGTAACACGGAGATTTGAACCGGCAAGCTTCGTTTTGGTATGCAACGGAATAGACCGCTACGCTACCCGCACTTACTCTCTCTCCCTCTTAAACCTTCCGTCATGCTTTTCCAATTGGTAAGGCATTGTAGAAATACACCTCTCTGTGGGGCAAAGGAGGGGCAAGGAGAGGGAGCAGAGAAGTGGGGAGATTAAAGCCGGATGGGATAAGAAAGCACAAAGACTGTGAGGCAGGGCAGGGGAGTGACAGGGAGGTGGCACTAAATGGATTGAAAGACAAAAGGGTGGGAAGCGAGAGTTGAAATGGGGACTAATGGAATGGCGGCGGAGAGAAATGTGAGCGAGGACGAGTGGAGTGGTGTCCACTGGTGCCGCTGTAGGCGGCAGGGAGATGAGTGCTTCTAATTCCAAACCCATCATGGTTGCTCTTCGCACCAGAAAGAGTGCTCATAATTACCTACATTCAAACGCACACATGCCATAGCACGAGCGCAAGTGTGTGCGCACACCCGTGCATGTGCAGTATGCAGAGACCCAAACATGCACACACACACACACACACACACACACACAAACACACACACATGGACTGATGATAGAGCACACGGGTTTTCACACGTCCAAGTGGGGACGCTGTTAAAATACTGTCATTGTACACATTTTTTGTTTGTTTTGCAAGGGCAAAGAATTGATATTTTACCATTTTTTTAAACAATAATTCATGAATTTGCTTTCCATGTAAAAAATGGCCTACGTCAGCAAATATGGAAAAAGAGGCTTTTACTTGGGTGGCAACTAACAACGGCAAATGCATGTGAAAACTTTAATTTCCGCGATTAGCTTTCCCTTTGCCTGTTAGTAATGCGGTATTTAAATTGTCTGGGTACTGTTTGCCCTTGTTGGTACTTTAAACCAAAACACTGGGCAGTTTTTTTTTTAACCTCAGTTTGAATGGCGCATACTCAGGAAGATACTGGAACTGCTGACCAACACAAATCGTCGTGAATAGATTTTTTTTTTGTTGTGTGGACGAGATGAGGGAAGAGACTTTCCTGAGACCACCGGGATCCACCCCTTCTTGAACAGACCAGGTGCATCGGACTGATGCCGGGCCTCCCCTCTATCTATGTTTACCAGGGCTCTTTTCTCTCCCTCCGCCTGTCTGTCTCTCCATCGGCTATAGTTTGTGGTGTCTGGTTTAATGCCTGTCATTTACTGGCTGGATGGAAAAGTCTTGGCCGGGCTGATAGCACCGGGTGAAAAGGATCGCTATTCACAGAGGGAGAAAGAGAGAATGAAGCCCAATCAGGCCTCCTATCAACGACGACAAACAGAAAAGGAGAGTCAGTGAGAGACACAGACAGAGAGGTTACAGAGGGACACCGTGCGAAAGATGGAGAGAGAGAGGGGAAGAGAGAGAGAGAGAGACCTTGACCATCAACCAATTCTTCAATGGTCCAATTTTTCATTTATATTAACAAGAAAAATAGAATTAACACAGACACTCCTGTACATATTGAACAACAAGCGCCACACAAATCAAAACCAAGATAACCTTCCCTTTTTCAGAAGTTAAGAACAAGTAATTGGTTTTTCTACAGTGCACAGCACATCTCCATGGCCCCAAACAGAAACAAATTCTTCCAAGTTAGAAATCACTTTGTAATATGTGAACTCAATCTTCAGCCGAGCAGCCACTAAACCCCTGAACACGAGTGTAGCATCTGTGGACCCTGTGCCTTTCATTCTGTTTCTTCTACTAAGCCAAATGCTCATTTCTGCCTGACCTATCAGAAAGTTAACCAAGGTGATGTTTGCACTGTGCTGCTGTGTACCGAGGACCAAAGACAAACAGGCTGTCTTCCAAAACCTCTCCTAAACCTCTGAGCCACCGCTGCAGCACAGAGAAAAGAGGGCTCAATCTGGGACAGCTGAGCCACAAGCACTGTAGAGCTTCTTCACCATTACAGAAAAAATGGTGACTCCCTGCTCTAGGATCTATATGTGCCACCTGTCTGTCTGTAGCCAAAGCCCCGCATACCACCCTCCACTGTAGATCTGCAGTGCGTTTCTCTATGGGGGGTTTGTACAGGGACCTCCAAGCTGTCTTAGAGAGATGAACCTGGTGTCAACACACCCAACCACCTCGACTCATGTACTCCGGCTAGTGATGTTCTGTTGAGAACCTTCACAGAGACCTCATACAAGGCCTTCTTTGAGTTCTTGAGAAGTCCTGTAGTTCTGGTGTTTTAAAAGACAAAAGGGCCCCGTTTACTTCCTCCTGCTCCTCCACTCCAGCACGGATGGACAAAGATGGAAAACCAGAGTGCATAAATGGCGGATCCTCTCCCTGCTGCCTCTCTGAAGAAACTAGGAAGTGCACTGATAACTTCCTCCAGCAACATCTCCATTAGATGAAGAGATTTAAAACCAGCCTCTTGGCTTAAACTGGCAGCCATTCTCCACTCTCCCCCTGATCTGAGACACACCATCTTAGTAAGACCAGCTCTTGTGAGGGATCTCCGTTCACTGACAGAGCTGAGCATCCTGCAGTGTATCAGCGGGTTATAGAATAGGGGTTCCTCCCCGACACTGCCACAGATCTGAGAGCAGTCTCTCGGAGGACAGCCTGATAGAAAGGTGTTGTAGTGAAACTCCATGCCAGCTAGTTTCAGAAGGAATAAAACGCCCCCTAGGAAAACAAATCGCTATTCTAAGTCTTTCATTCCTTCTGCTATCAGGCTGTTAAATGCCGAGCGCAGTCATTTTAAATCAATGCTTTATATTGTTTTAAAGCACAATAGTTGGTTTATACCTTGTTTGTTTTTCACATGGCTTGTGGGCCTGTACGTTCACTGAATGTTGTATTGGAATATAACGTGCAATGCATCTTAGGATGCTTCATTTATTTATTTACTTATTCTATTCTTTTAACGTCCATGACTTTTTATCCTTCTCCTGGTCCTCGTGTGAGTCTGCATGCAAGCCCAGACGAGGGTGACAGTATGCATCTGTTGCCCATGTACTGATCTGTCTATTGTCTCTGACATACTGAGGATTTCCACTTGTCTGTAAGTTTGTGTATGGTCTGGGTAGATTGTAAAACTGAACTGCCCTTCTGGGATAAATAAAGTTGTCTGAATCTGAATCTGCTTGCCATAATTTAGGTTCATAATCCTACAAAGCAACACAGATGCTGTTTCACTCCAAAGCTGTTGTTTATTCTATAACAGTCGCTGCACAGTTTGAAGGCAAAACGCTGTGATACGACTGTGGAGGTCAATCAGGCCCTGGCCACCTTCTAACACTGGTAGGAACAATATAGCAGATTTGGTCCAGCGAAAGCCTCCCCTACTAGCAAACTTTCCGAAACGAGTCAATTCTCTTTCAAGGAGCTCGGCTTGACATGGTAATACGTGTCGATGGCACAAACAATGGCGAGACACCTATAAACAGACTGTCTAGCATCAGGCCTTTCTCAACCAACACGTGGACCAAACAGTCCTCTCGGACAAAAGCCACCACGGCTTTATTCATCCAATAGCCATGTGTGATATTCTCATGGCCAACCTGTTCTCCTACAGCCAGGAGAACTTGTTCAACAGTGTACGGTGAGTCAGCCATGACTCTAACCCGGTGTCTAATGGATAGAGGAGGCGAACCCTCACTAGGGCGGGACGCCATACTGCATATCACCAAACTCCACCCAGCTACACCAGTCACTTTCCAACAACCAGCAACGAAGTAAAAGTAAACTCCTCTTACCTTACCATGCAAAGAATAAATGTGAAATGCAGTAGAAAATCAGTGAACTATCCCAGAAAATACTCCAGCTCATTCCACACCCTCCCTCACCTTTCACAACCCATCTCCCAGCATGCAGTGCAGAGCAAGAGAAAGGGAGAGAGAGCACAAGAGTGGTGACCGATCCTGACTGCTCCACTTAAAAAAATGGGGGGGGGTGTGGAGGCTAAGGGAAGAGAAAGCAGTCAAGAGATGAGACTAGAGAGAAAAAAGTAGGACCTGAACGTCGGTTAGAGATGGGAGCAATACAGACCGATGACGGTAGAAGCAGGGGAATACTGAAATAAAGATATAGATATAGAATGAAAAGCGTACCGTATCTGCTGAGGCTCTTGGTGAAGGTGGAGGAGTTGGAGATATTGTAGGCAGAATTCTGCTTCGGCACCAAGGCAATCACTGAACCGTCTGTGACCTACACACAGAACAAGTAACTATATTTTAACATCAACTATATCCACCAGTGTATTGTTAGATTGTAGATTTAAATTAATACACTTTTGAGTGACATCATCTCATCAAAGTTTTGAAGCACTGTTTTATGTGTGCATGTGAGAGAGAGAGAGAGAGAGAGAGAGAGAGAGAGAGAGAGAGAGAGAGAGAGAGAGAGAGAGAGAGAGAGAGAGAGAGAAAGCGTGAGAGAGAGAGAGAGAGAGAGAGAGAGAGAGAGAGAGAGAGAGAGAGAGAGAGAGAGAGAGAGGTGGGTTTACCTGGTAGTGGGCCAGTGTGTTGAGTCTTTTCCAGTCATTATCTATTTTAGTGGTAACATCTTCATCCTGGAGAATAATTCTAGCCATTCGGCCTTGACGCCACTCTTAAGAAACAAAGAAAAGGTGTTTAGAGGGTTTTATACAATACAGTCAAGCGTACATAAATATAGACAAACACACACACACACACACACACACACACACACACACACACACACACACACACACACACACACAAACAGAATAAACAGAAAGCAATATAGTCACATGTTCTTACCCAGGTCCATGTCAGAGGCCTTGGGTCTCTGTGAGTAGGGACTGCCCTTGTACACAGCATCCAGCAGCTTCTCCTTGACCTGGGTGATGGTGTCGCAGTTCAGACACTTAACCGTCACCTCTGCGGCGTTCTCGTTCTCTGGGTTCACGCAGTGCAAAGTCTAGCAGGAGACAGACAGGTAGGGAGAGGAAGTAAGGCTCGGTCGGATACATATCCTTTAGCAGAGCACTGAATACTCAATCCGCTTACAGGACCAAGACAACTCAGAGCGGTAGGATCGTTAACATGAATTTACCAGTGTCTTGTAGTCAATCTGTTGCCTGATGAGCTTGTCCTCGCTGAGGGAGTACCGCGCCTCTCCGGTGATGGCATCTATGGGTCCTTTTTCCATCTGCTGCTTCATGGCGCAGTACAGCATGAAGAGAGGCTCCCCGGCACATTCCTGGTGAGGAAGGAGGCAGGGCCAGGGTTGTTCAAGGAAGAGCGAGATAGTAAGAGGGATGGACAGACGCAAAGCATGAGACACTGAGATGCTGTTTCAACCAATGAGACATATGGCTAGAGAAATGGCTTATGGTCTTTACACCTCAGACTGTCCCATTGGCGTATGTTGTGAGGCCCTCTCACAGCTAAATACTTCATCCATGTGTACTGTAAACATGTCCAAAGCTGCCCCTGCACTTAAAATATACTTAACGGGTAAGATCGGCGGCCATTTTCTGGAGACAGTTGTGTGGCAGTGAATTAGCAGTAGCTGCTCAGCTCAACTGGCGACGCAAAATGTCACGAGAAAGCAAAAAATAGGAAAAAAAAATTGGGTGCACACCATGACGGATCACTAAAATATGTATCATCATTAAATATTCCTGTGATGAGCAGCAGTACGCACAGCTTTTTGAAGAGGCTCGAAAAACCTCCCTCTCGGAGAAAATGCGTCCTTCCTCGTGCTTTTGAAACTAAATAAAAGCTGAAAAATGAGCGCCTCTCCGAATTCTCCACGGGCCTGTTTTGAGAAGGAGGTCTGTACAAAGGGAGCGTCTTGGAGGGCGTCCTGACGACTCAGTGGCTGTTAAGTGGGCCGAGTAACTGTACGTCGAGGCAGGTTTAAGTAGGGGAGCCCGGCATATAATTATGCCTGTTTCGGTTAGCCCTTCCCTGTTAAAACCGGATGTTTCCCCGGTCTCGTTCTCTGCCAATCTAGCACCAATTTCCAAGCCACTCAGCACGCCCGAGTCATACGCCCGATACCTTGCCACATGCTAAAGACGGGAGGGAGTCGGTCAGCCGCTTTCTTACAGTCAGATGCTTCAAATCGATGTCACGGGATTCAGATTTTTTCACTGGCCGCCATTATCCCATGTCCAACGAGGCAGATCCCTACATAATAAACCAGTCTGTCCCACTGCAACCTGTGGACAGGCCACCAGTCCATCACAGGGCCGACACACACAACACACACTCACAGGGCCGACACACACAACACACACACACACACACACACACACACACACACACACACACACACACACACACACACACACACACACACACACACACACGCACTCCCACCTAGGGGCAATGTAGTACGGCCAAGTCACCTGACCTACAGGTCTTTGGACTGTGGGAGGAAACCGGAGCACCTGGAGGAAACCCACACAGACACGGGGAGAACTTGCAAACTCCACACAGATGACGACCCGGGACGACCCCCAAGGTTGGATTACCCCAGGGCTCGAACCCAGGACCTTCTTGCTGTGAGGCGGCCGCGCTAACCACTGCAGCACCATGCCAACAAATCAACATCTCACTTAAAATGTAGTTTTTTTGTCACTAATAATTCATAATAACTCTGTAATGTACTGTGTCAAACCCCCTTAACTGCACCGCTCCTCTCTGTTGCCACGTACACAATGCGATGAAATGGCACCAGAAACACACCAACACCACCTCCTTCTCTGGCTTTTGGAAGTGTGAGTCAACCCTCCCGGGTGCCTTCCGTCATATTTGAGGGACGCCGTTGCTAAATACACACCTCTAACCCTCTTTTGTCTTTCTCTAAAACAAAGCGGGCTCTCTTTCTGTCTGGAGGGCGCACTACACACCGACAGCAGCTACACCGTACATAAATCTCTCTCTCTCTTTCTCCCTCCCTCCTGTCTCTTACATCTCTGCTTGCTCTCAAACCATGTGACCAGACGCCACTGTTGTAAAAATGTTTCCTGCTCTTTCCTCCGCTTGCCAATCAATAGCATCATTAGCCCTCACTCAGGCCCCGGGGTGGGGGTGGGGGGACACACACACACACACACACACACCCTACAGGAGCGCCTGTGGTAGAAGGACGAGCGAGGGCACATCAACGCCGACACTCCTCACTGACGAGAGGTTAATCACCAGCTGCACTGTGCTCAGGGAGCTGCTTCAGACTCTGTGTGTGCGTGTGTGTCTGTGTGTGTGTCTGGTGGGGGGGTGTAAGAGAGATATATGGGGTGTAGTGAAGGGTGAGGGAACAGGGAGATTATGGATCTCTACAAGCGCCCGGTGCATTTATCCGTCTCTTCCGTGAATGTTGATTCACTACTTCACTACTTGACCTCCATCTCTCTCTCTCTCGGACTCGTCTCTCCTTTTCTTCCTCTCCCTCCGCCCGCCTCTCGATCTATCTTATTTTCCTTTTCACAGTTACACACGCACATCCATCCCATTTCCCTCTCCGCCTCGGCCCCATTACTTTCCCTTTAACCCCGCCCCTGGCTTCAGAGCGCCGGCGGAGGGGTAGCGGCCCTTCAGAAGGAAGCAGCAGCAAGAGGGAGGGGGGACTATTTAAGAAATGGGCCCGCGCTCATGTACGTCATCAGCAGCCAACAAGGGAAACTCCATGACAGACTTACAACAATGCTGTAGTGGTCCTTCAGGTGTGACTCCACAATGCCGAGGCTGCCTGACGCCAGTCAGTCGAGAAATCGTCTGATGTCAACACCTGATAACACACCTGCTTATAACGGGTATAGCGTAGCGGTCTATTCCGTTGCCTACCAATGCGGGGATTGCCGGATCGAATCCCCATGTTACCTGGGGGGAATAGCGTGATCCTCCCACGCGCTACGTCCCCCTGGCGAAACTCCTCACTGTCAGGTGAAAAGAAGTGGCTGGCGACTCCACATGTATCGGAGGAGGCATGTGGTAGTCTGTAACCCTCCCTGGATCGGCAGAGGGGGTGGAGCAGCAACCAGGACGGCTCGGAGAGCAGGGTGACTGGCCAGGTACAATTGGGGAGAAAAAGGGGAGAAAAATCCCCCCCCCCCCAAAAGATCTGCTTATAACCGAACCACTGAAGCTAGATACCCCCGGTAGTTTCTGTTGACATGGTACATGGTAATTTTAGTAAGAAGCTTGTGGTGAGAAATTTATTGTATAATCTATTGTATGCCCATTAAACAAAGATATTCCAACTTCCAACTGAGTTAAAAAAAAAAAATCATAATCATTTGTGAAGTAATAATCACAATTGTACACATCTTCACTGGCACTTGTAGCCATTTTTCAGCCTCAGTTTACAACAAATTCCTTTTTTTTTTTTACCCCCCCCCCTTTTCTCCCCAATTGTATCTGGCCACTCTTCCCAGCCGTCCCGGTCGCTGCTCCACCCCCTCTGCCGATCCGGGGAGGGCTGCAGACTACCACGTGCCTCTTCCGATACATGTGGAGTCACCAGCCGCTTCTTTTCACCTGACTGTGAGGAGTTTCACCAGGGGACACAGCACATGGGAGAATCATGCTACCCCCCCCCCGAACAGGCGCCCCAACTGTCCAGAGGAGGCGCTAGTGCAGCGACCAGGACACATACCCACATCCGGCTTCCCCCCCGCAGACATGGCCAATTGTGTCTGTAGGAACACCCGACGAAGCCGGAGGTAACATGGGGATTTGAACCGGCGATCTCTGTGTTGGTAGGCAACGGAATAGACCGCTACGCTACCCGGACAGTTTACAATGAATTCTAAAAAAGTGGGGCCCCTTAAACTATGTGTGGATGTGCAAAACGGAGGGGTAGGGCCGAGTGGTAAGGCTAAGGGGGCATATTGGGACGAGACCTCTTTCTCTCTCGCTCACACATCTCCTGCCCCAACTACCCCCAACCTCCGCCACATTTAAAAGGCCTTGATACAATTATTGCTTGACAGATAAAACCTGCGCTAAACAACCCAATAGAAAGAACTTTTCCGAAACCATTTGTTCACCTTTATTCCATTCGTCCTCGCCTTCTTCATCAACTTCCTCATCGCCCTCTGTTCCCTACTACCTCCTCCACGAAATTCAAAATCACCCTTTTTCCCCTCCTTTATTCCCTCTATGAATGTAAAGCATTCCACGCTGCCTTCCTTCTTCTCCTTCTACCATCTCCTTCACCCCCCCCCATGCAGTCTCATGCAGTTCTCACATCTCCTCCTTCAAAACCACCACCTCTCAAGGCTTGCCAAACCCCGCCAGGTTGTAAAATTACCCTATATGTGCCCTCCTTAACACCGGCCGGAGCTCCTCTGTGTTAATGCTGTTTGGCAGCTATTTTATGTGGAGGAGAACATGCCCTCCTGCCGACACTCCGTGTCCGTGATTGATTGATTCGGTAATTGCTAATGGGCACAAAGACCAACACGTGTCTCTTCCATTTTATGATGAACGAGGTATCTCTCCCGGCCCTCACTCCTTCAAGCCCTCCCTAGATGGTATTTCTTAGCGGAGGGAGGAAACTGCTCTCCAGCAGTTGAGAGGGTAGTGAACCAGCAGTGCACCCTGGGTAGATCAGTTCATGAGTTTCGTTGAGCAAATATCATACAGAGAATGGTCATAACCAGCCTTCCTGCTCTGCTCGCATTTTTACCCTCCCTCCTCCATGCACACACACACACATGCACTTACAGTCTCCCAAATCTAACCCTTCTGTTCACAACTTCTGATACCCACAATTCCTTTCACTCCTCTCTCTCGCCTCTCAACCTCTTCTATTCTGCACTTATGCTCCACTGCATCTGTGCTGTCTTCTCCGCCGCGCTTTCACCCTCTTTCCTCCCTTTCTTCCTCTACTCCCTTTTGTTCTCATCGCCATCATCACTTGTTCTTCCCTCCCTCGTATCCTTCTCTCTATCCACCCCACCCCATTCCTCGTGCCACCCACACTCCGGGCCCAGCCTTTTCTCCTTTCTTTTCTCCTTTTATTTTTCACATTTCCCCCCCTTACCTCCCTCCCTCCGTGTTTCTTTCCATCTCCCCTCCCTCGGTCCCTCCCTCCCAAACACCAACCCTCATGCTCCAGCCCATGTCTGCTTTTCCTCTCCTCCTCACCCCAAAACCTTACTCCTCCTCACTCTCAGATCTTCCGTCAATCGACCGTCCCTGATGTCACTCTAGCCTGACTTGCTCCTTCCCATCTTCTCTCCTTCTCCGCCATCTATATCTCTCTTTCTGGAGACCCCCCCCAGACACCCACATTCCATGTTCCAGCCCACCTCTGCCCCTATCTTTCCCTCCCACCTTCCCATCCACCAAATCCTTCTCTCCCTTTCCTCCCTCCGCCGCCATATGCTAGAGGCATCTCGTTAGCATCTGGGCTAATTAGGCAGACAGCTGCTAACAAGATAGAGCATACATCAAATCATCCCCCCACCCCCACCCCAGCCCTCTCCACTCAGCCGGGCTCACACTTGTCTGCAGAATCCGCCTTAACTTTATATCCCGGCTTCATTAGGGCGCTGTAATTGTACACTCCTTTCAAGCTTTCAACCAGAAAGCAAGGGGGGGAGAGAGTGAGCGAGTGAGAGAGAGAGAGAGAGAGAGAGAGGGAGAGAGAGAGAGAGAGAGAGATGTAGGGAAGAGAGGTTTATGACCCTTGGTGGAAAGGAGTCCGACAGTGGAATAATGACAGCAAAAACTATGTGGATGTAAGAACAATCAGAGGAGAGAAAATGAGAGCTAAAAAGACTGAAAAGAAAGATCAGTGACGAGGACTTTTCAGCTGAGAGAATGAAACGATAGAAAAAAGAATAAGCAAAATCCTTAAGAGGAGAAATACATTTAAGTCACTGGAGTAGGGATAAATTCTTATATATTATCAATGGAGGGGAAGTGTAGTGTGTTTTCAAAGTACACCTCCAGACACATTTTAAAGTTTAAAAATACTCTGAGATGATTCATATATTGTTAAACATGGTTCTCCCACGTAAAAAGTACAAAAAAAACCAAAACTTTGAAATGGGACTGGAAGCACTTCTACTCTTTCTCCCTCATTGAAAAATTTAGGATCTATGAATATGCAAATATCACAGACCTCAGGCCCCGCCCACCACCACTGCTTGCTCTAGGGTGACCGGAGAAAGAGCGGTGCGCATCAACATGACTAGCCTTAGCGCCAACACTGGAGAGATTCAGCCACACATGTTCGAGCCTCAGTCAGACCCAGAATCAGACCCAGTTGTGCACCAAAACCGGCGACTAGCAGAAGCACCAGAACGGTGAGTGTAGCTAGCATCTTCTATTTGTTCATGTTGTGTTAGCTTGTAACAGGCAGTGACTGACACAGCAGTGGTTGTGAGCCACACAATATATCTGCTACAATGTTACAGTGGGTTCAAATGGTCACATTGTTATTAAATATTCATATACCACAGGTCTAATCCAAGTTTGCAGAGAGATATACTTCATCTGGTGGAGATTTTTATATTATGTGTAATATCTATTTTATCTTGATAGCCAACCAAGTTTGCCGGTTAACTGGCTTATTGGCAGTAGTCTAAAATTCAAAACTTGGACGTCAGGGCGAGGTGACCCACATGACGAATGCCTTTAGTGGCCCAGCCGGAGCAGGGGGGCCTGCGTGAGCCTGGTCAGGATCAAAGTCCACAGTAGAAAAAGAAAGCTGCAGGGTCCGGTTTACATCCAAAAACTGCACCCTCTACCACGTTTGCTGTCAAAACTTTCACCATGCTAACGCAAACTCGCTCTCTACAAGTCCGCTCAGCGCGGGAGGTTTCAGGTTTCTTTGCTCGCCCTGCATCTGCATATTAGACAGTGACTAGCTTTCGGACTCATGATGTACCAACTCTAGCTTACCCGGGGCAGGTTTGAAACTCAGATTTTATGGAAGTGCACAGACAGCACCTCCTCCAGTAGAGGAATGTGAAAACATCGCTCTAGTGACAACCTTTACAAGTCAGTACAGTCAAGGCCAGACATTTTAGGGGACACAAACGTAAAGAAAAAAATGCATTTCTGAGTGGAGAGGTACTTTAATATCCATTTAAATACCTTGGTGACTTTAATATAGACAAAAATGAAATAAAATAAAAGCATATACACATGGATCAGGCTGTTTACTGCCTGCTATGACAGTCCCTGAGTTTGACAAAGCAGGGAAAGAGGATGAATGAATATGAGTCAGTAGGTTTTCTCAGGGTCCTGACGGCACTTATGAGAGTTATTATATTTAGTCAGTATTGAAAAGGTTATGAATCTATATGAAAAGCTTCATGAAACTGCATGTACAACAGAAAGCTAAATTTCGGCAAGCGTCTGTAGATGAAAAGATGGAGGCCTTACCTTGAGGAACTTGTACAGCAGGAAGGTGAACCAGTTAGTCAGCATCTTCTCAGCGACAGACTCCGTTCTAACAGGGAGATGGAGGGGGCGGCGTGTAAAACACCACAAGAGAAATAAAGAATAGAAATGGTATTAAACCTCTTAATTGTTCTTAGAAAATCCGGTAAAAGCCTGCCAGCACCAAACCCCTGCTAAATTACTGACTGAGCATCCCCCCCACCACTGACTTCTGTGACACAAGAAGGTGTATATAGTGAAAACGTGTACTTTTAAGTTGTCTTCAGCGTACAACACAGGTTTTCCCTCCAGATCAGATGAATCATATCCGGTCAGTATTGACGCGTACAAATTCCAGCCAAATGTTTGTCATAAATGCTAAACTGTCCTCAGTACTGGGATCTGGGTTTATAAAGCAGGCGAGGAAAGTAAAACTCACTTTTGCAATAAACAAAAACAGACTACTGAACAAACCGACAACATAAAATTGTACACATACTGTTTTTAATAATCCACCTGTAGCCCACTAAAGACCACCAAAGGTCCCGATAACCAAGACTACTTAAAACGAAATTCACGTCAAACCGACTTCTGCTAGATCAAGCCAGTTTATCAAAATGGGGGCTGGGACTACTTCCTGGCTCTCCTCTTTCTCTCTCTCTTCCTTTCAGATGGAAGAGGTGAGCGAGAATCGCTTTAATATGGTCAAATGAAACACGGATTTCGCTTCTGGTTAATTTGTTGTTTTATTCCTGATTCTATTTCAATGTTAGATATACAAGGGCATCCGGGTGGCGTAGCGGTCTATTCTGTTGTCTGCCAACACGGGGCTCGCCGGTTTGAATCCCCGTGTTACCTCCGGCTTGGTCGGGCGTCCCTACAGACACAACTGATTGTGTCTGCGGGTGGGAAGCCGAATGTGAGGATGTGTCCTGGTCACTGCACTAGCGCCCCCTCTGGTCGGTCGGGGCGCCTGTTCGGGGGGGGACTGGGGGAGAATAGCGTGATCCTCCCACGCGCTACGTCCCCCTGGCAAAACCCCTAGCTGTCAGGTGAAAAGAAGTGGCTGGCGACTCCACATGTATCGGAGGAGGCATGTGGTAGTCTGCAGCCCTCCCTGGATCGGCAGAGGGGTTGAAGCAGCGACCGGGATGGCTCGGAAGGGGTGGGGTAATTGGCCAGGTACAACTGGGGAGAAAAAGGGGGAAAAAAATCTGAAAAAAAAAAAATCTGAGATTCAAACGTACCCTGGGTAAGCCAGATTTGATACGCCATGAATCTGAAAGCCAAACCCTGTCTAATATGCCTAATATGGGGGGGGGGGAATAGCATGATCCTCCCACATGTTATGTCCCCCTGGTGAAACTCCTCACTGTATCGGAGGAGGTATGTGGTAGTCTGCAGCCCTCCCCGGATTGGCAGAGGGGGTGGATCAGCAACCGGGATGGCTTGGAAGAGTGGGGTAATTGACCGGATACAATTGGGGAGAAAATGGGGAACCCCCCCCCCCAAAAAAAAGTAAAATATGTCATTAATAAAAATCTCTTTGCCTACCTGCCCGCATGGCTGTAAATCCATATCTGCTCGGCATCTGTTCTGTGTTCTTGACATCTAGTTTTTTTCTGTCTTCTCATTTGCAGCACTAGCTGCCTGTCTGTCTGCCCACCCGGCCATGTGTCTATCTTCCTATCTAATTATCTGTCTTGCATCCAGTCTGACTGTTTCCTTCAGACCCGTCTCCCCCGTGCCCCTCACCTTCTGAGCAGCAGCTTGGGGTGGTTCTTGCTTTCCAGGTTTTTGTCTATCAGGTCGGAAAGCAGCTGTTTGAGGACTCCGGTGGCGTACTCCATCTCCCCCTGCAGAGCGGTCATGATCAGAGAGGCCACGTTCCCTCGATCCCGCATGGAGAACGACCTGGAAGTGCATTCACACATCAAGTGTTCCATGATTAAGGTTCAGTAAGTGCTGGGAATCACACCTTTCGAATGCAAATGTACTTTGTGAGAAAAAAAGGAAGACATAAAACTGGAAATTACTGAGTATTTCAGGAATACCTTTCTATGATTCCCCCCCCATTTTTTATTTAAAAACGTTTCTATCAATACATCTTAGCTGCTTTCATAAAGGTTGTCGCCAGAGCAACTCGGAGTTATTACACTGGGAATAGTGCAGCGACCATGACACATACCTACATCCGGCTCCCCACCCACAAACAAGGCCAATTTTGCCTATAGGGACACCCGACCAAGCCGGAGGTTACATAGGGATTTGAACCAGCGATCTCTGTGTTGGTGGGCAGTGGAATAGACTGCTACACTACCCGGATGCCCTCACATGTGGAATTAAGTTGGATAGGAATCTGATATCTGCCAATGTGACTCTCGGAACCACACAGATAGGCTTTTTCGGGTCACTGCAGATTGCACATCATTCAAAAAGTGACTCTATCACACACTTGTGGTATTCTGAATGACGTAGTGTAAACTTATGGTTGTGTACCTTCACATCGGTGACCAACGAGTTATGATACAAGCACAGGAATTGGATATGGGTCACTTTTAAAAGCAGATGTAAACAGGTAGTAAAAAAAAAAAAAATCTGAAATAGGCAAAAGAAATCGGGCGCCTGGGTGGTGTAGCAGTCTATTCCGTTGCCTACTAACACGGGGATTGCAGGTTCGAATTCCCATGTTACCTCCGGCTCAGTCGGGCATCCCTACAGACACAACTGGCTGTGTGTGTGGGTGGGAAGCCGGATATGTGTATGTGTCTTGGTCGCTGCACTAGCGCCTACTCTGGTTGGTCAGGGTGCCTGTTCGGGGGGGAGGGGAGAACTGGGAGGGGGAGAGAACAGCGTGATCCTCCCACACGCTATGTCCCCCTGGTGAAACTCCTCACTGTCAGGTGAAAAGAAGCGGCTGGCGACTCCACATGTACCGGAGGAGGCATGTGGTAGTCTGCAGCCCTCCCCGGATCGGCAGAGGGGGTGCAGCAGTGACTGGGACGGCTCCGAAGAGTGGGGTAATTGGCCAAGTACAATTGGGGAGAAAAAAAGGGGGGGGGGTAAATAAATAAACAAAAATAAAACAAGAAATAGGCACAAAAAAAAATCAGAACTGCGCTTCAAGTTCTGCGGCGTAAACATTAAAGTGGCCTACACATGATGACCCAATTCTAAAAAAAAGTGTCTTATTGTTTTTTGCATGCTAACACTCATTTCTTCACAGAGAGGGAGAAAAAACTGGCTATACATCTGCTTATCTATCTATCTATCTATCTATCTATCTATCTATCTATCTATCTATCTATCTATCTATCTATCTATCTATCTATCTATCTATCTATCTGTCTGTCTGTCTGTCTGTCTGTCTGTCTATCTATCTATCTATGTATCTGTCTGTCTGTCTGTCTGTCTATCTATCTATCGATGTTTATCTATCTATCTATCTATCTATCTATCTATCTATCTATCTATCTATCTATCTATCTATCTATCTATCTATCTATCTATCTATCTATCTATCTATCTATCTATCTATCTATCTATCTATCTATCTATCTGTCTGTCTGTCTGTCTTTCTATCTATCTATCTATCTATCTCTCCATCTTCTACAGAGGATGAATGTGGTGGAGTGGGATGGGGACCAGCTGCCCTGAACAAGCTTAATAAGCTCGGGGCAAATTAAACAGTGTCCACACCCCAACAAAGATACAAAGGAGTTCACGTTTGAAACAATTAATTCATTGATTGAATTACCTAAATTTGGATAGTGTTACCAAAAAGGGGCATTAACTAACTAACCTCTGTGCCTCGAGGGTTCGTATGAAAGTCAACAGGAAGTGTTTCTTTGTTAACAGCTGTCCAAACAGCGTCAGAGCCTTCTCGACATTAGCCTGCACCTAGAGGGGGACAGACACACACAGCAATGTGAGCACAACAGGAAATGACAGGGACAGCAGAGAGTGATGGAGAAATGACAGAGCATGAGCAAAAATAGACAAGGTGGAGTACGAGTAAAGACAACCGCAGAGAAAACCATTTCCCTATGATCTGAATATAAAATCACATGATTAATTATTATGGCCTATTGTTAATACACAGCGGCATGGTGGTGCAGTAGTTAGCGCGGTCGCCTCACAGCAAGAAAGTCCTGGGTTCGAGCCCCGGGGTAGTCCAACCTTGGGGGTCGTCCCGGGTCGTCCTCTGTGTGGAGTTTTGCATGTTCTCCCCGTGTCTGTGTGGGTTTCCTCCAGGTGCTCCGGTTTCCTCCCACAGTCCAAAGACATGTAGGTCAGGTGAATCGGCCGTACTAAATTGTCCCTAGGTGTGAATGTGTGTGTGTGTGTGTCTCGGCCCTGTGATGGCCTGGCGGCCTGTCCAGGGTGTCTCCCCGCCTGCTGCCCAGTGATAGTGATAGGCTCCAGTATCCCCACGACCCTAAGAGCAGGATAAGCGGTTTGGATAATGGATGGATGGATGTTAATACACACATCTCAGTGACCCTTCAACCCCATCTGACCCTAACCTCTAAGAAGTAGTGGGCCCTCCCTTTCCATTTGCATATGTGGCACTACGTAAAAAATTGCAAGCCACAACAACTCCATCTCTACACTGGGTATGCATGTGGACCGAGAACGGGCCTAAAGCGTCATCTAACAGACTCTGGGAAAGGCATGACCACGGGTGCCAGGAGGGCGGGTCAGAGTCCTGCCAAGACTGAAGAGTTGCTGGGCTTTTCGGAGGTGTCCATCTCAAGGGTGTACAATGAATGGGCCTGGGCACTTAACACCTCATCAAATCATTTGCCATGTGGTCCTGTGTTATATGAATGGTGGAGACGTCGGTTGTCTCGAGTCATCGTCGGTCGACAGTATGACAGTTAACACTGCAACACATCCACCCACTCCACCCATTATCCAAACCGCTCATCCTGCTCAGGGTTGCGTGGAGGCTGGACCCTACCCCAGCAGTCATTGGGT